>JAXDDW010000275.1:0-218962 GCA_034670385.1 Hoplostethus mediterraneus | reverse complement strand
AACACAGAGATACGTCTGAGAGAGAGGAGATCTTCTCCTGAAGGATCTTCATCTCTCTGCTGATAGTCTTCCCCTTCTGCTCCTCTTCCTCCCTCAGAGCCGCCAGTCTGGCCTCCTCTTCCTCTTTCAGGAACTGGCGGAGCTTGTCGAACTCTGCTCTGATCTGCCTCTCTGTGGCCACCAGCTGTTTCTTGGAGTGTTGAACCACTTCATTGTAGGTCTTCTCAACCTCTTTGTATTTGTCCCTCTTGTCCTGTAGAGACTGTAAGTCAGGTTTCAGCTGGTCCTTCAGGTCACCGACTGCTTGTTCTATAGGAACCACCTTGTGACCGTGGTGGTGAGGGAAGTCACAGACAGGACACACAGCTCTCTGTTCCTCCTGACAGAACAATTTAGGCACTTCTGGATGTTTACTACACACCACCTCCACTTCCTCCTCTCCTTTATCTGTCTCAGATGACCCAGCTTTCTGTCTCCCAGCAAAGGAGTCAGCTAGTTCCTTCAGTTTAAAGTTCACTGGTATATTCTTTGATGATTTTGATGGTTTTGTCTTACAAATGGGACATTTCTTTTTTTTAGCTCGTTCCCAGAATTTTTGCAGGCAGCTGGAACAGAAGCTGTGGTTGCAGCCCAGAGACACAGGATCTGTGAAAGTCTCTGAGCACATGTGGCAATTCAGGAAACTTTCAAGATATTTTTTCTCAGCCATTTTCTTTGGTATCTGAATGATCTTTCAATAGCAAGACTCACCAAATCACCTTCCCTCCAACTCACTGCTTACGATCCTCCAAACATGTCTTGTTCAGTAGAGACCTCACCCTGTAATGGCGTCTCAGCTGTTCAACAATGTCAAAATCTACTTTCTGTTTTACTGACTTCTGTCATGGTCAATTATTAATGAAATGCTGACATCTAGATAGATAGATTTCTTTATTGTCCCTGAGGACATAATTGCAGTCATGCAGCAGGGGGTGTACGAAGCATGAAAGAAGCACACACTATACAATGTGCAAGTTCAGAAAAGGTTATATAAAAAATACAAAAAATATACAAGTTAGTGCATATCAGTGGCAGAAATAATCTAGAGATGGTGTTACTGTGGTACCTTACATAGTTCAACATGTTACTCTGCATTCAATCCATTTAACTTGATAATTATATTAACATTTTTAATGTTAAGGCTCCCTCCCACCAAGACCAAAATAAAAGGTAGAAAGTTACAAATATAATCATATTTTCTAATGAAACCACAGGAAAGCA
The DNA here is from genome assembly GCA_034670385.1 of Hoplostethus mediterraneus. Lineage (NCBI taxonomy): Eukaryota > Metazoa > Chordata > Actinopteri > Trachichthyiformes > Trachichthyidae > Hoplostethus > Hoplostethus mediterraneus. Next base: position 217,702 of record JAXDDW010000275.1, on the reverse strand, counting down.
GCTGCACCATTACAGTAACAAGGACAATATGATTGTAAGGGAAGTGGTGGTCAATCATTTACTTGACACGTCAAACACATCTTTCCTTTCTAATAGAAGCGTCTCACAGAATGGTGATGAGTCACGTGCCACCATGTTGGAAGAGTGACAACAACAGAAGACTGTAACGTTGTCACCTCTTCTCTCCTGATAAAACACAGAGAAGGCCTCATTTCTGAGAGGTGGCAGGGTGGTCAAAGATACTATGAAACATGGAAGAAGACCAGAGAGGAAGAGGTGCTGACAGTACAATGTCATTCCGTTGTCCATCCTCCAACATGGTTGCGTGACCTCGTAACCATTAGCAACCCCTCTCCAAACGTTCAGTGACTCGCCGCTATTTGGTCATTTGACTCAGTGATGCACCAACGTGGCACAGCTGCAGTTAGAGTGGCCTCTTTCATGACTCTCTTGTGAGAGAGAGAATCCTGGACACGGTTCAGTTGAACTTTGTGGCCACAACATTGCCCAACTTTCAAGGTAAGATTCAGCAGTTACACAACAATGAAAGGTTTAGATCTGCTGCCGACATACAAACAGAAGCTGCATGGACTGTTCATCTACTGTACTTCACCTGTTTCCTGGAGAACTTGAATCTCTCCAGTATAGAAATGACTTATTCTGTCATTATCGTACGTGTGCAGAGACATCCAGGGGAAAGAGGGGTGGGGGCAGGTGGTCTTGCTTTTATTTTGATAGTTGTTTCAATAAAATTTCACTTTGTTTATTTCCCGACAGTTGTGTGAATTACATTTTTATTTTTAATCCCTTTAAAATAAAATAATGTACATTTGCCAGTGGGTTGTGCTTCAAGTGTTTGTGTGTGAATTACATACATGTTGTGTAATTGAACCCTCACCACAAGATGGCACCAGTGATTATACTTAACTAGACCATACCTACATTGTATAACGCTACAGTGGATTGGACTAGATCTTCACAGAGCTACATTTGATATTGTATTCATGATAATATATCATATAACACAATAAGTATAACTACTCAATATATACAGGCCTACATATTTTTAATGTCTGTCAAATCAAATCACATTTATTTGTATAGCCCTTAATCACCGTTACAGTCCCTAAGGGCTTCACAGTGCCCAACATGTGAAAATAATAAATGATTAGTACACGACATCCCCCAGCCTTAGACCCTCACAGAGGACAAGGAAAAACGGTAAAGGGAAAATTGGGAGAAACCTTGGGAGGGGCTACTCAGAGAGGGATCCCTGTACCAGGACGGTTGGGTGTCCAATAGATGCCGGGTTTGGGCAAGCAGAGTATACACAATGTATAAAAGTTTATTATGGTGAGGCATCCAGATCTGATGGGGCGGCATCACAGCAAATGGCAGCTCAGTCATCATAGGACTAGGAGACACACCCACACACACCCATACACGCACTCTCACTCACACAGACAAACATGACCAGCGTCAGTGGACAGGAGCAGGTAGACCAGGAGAATAGGACATGTAGGAAGGATGCTAGTATCCATTGGCAGGACCCTGAGCTAGGATGAGCTAACTGGTCTAGCCTTACTCTGAGAAGAGACTGAGCCACTCCCTTTGTCGAAGGCTTTGGATAAGGCTTTGGATAAGGCAAGGATAAAAACCCATTTATTCTCTCTGTCATTTGACCAGCCTTGAGCCTTGAGCTGGTCAAATGGGTTTTTATCCTTGACTTAAAGACTTCGACAAAGCCTGCCTCTCTGACTGAGGCAGGCAGACTATTCCATAGATATGGAGCCCGGTAAGAAAAGGCTCTGTTACCTGCCGTTGTGCAGGTAACAGTTTTCTGTTTCCTTTTTGACTGCTGGGATAGACAGGTAGCCAGCGTCCTGAGATCTGAGGGCGCATGGCGGTTTATATGGTTTAATCAAATCGGATAAATAGGACGGTGCCATCCCATGTAATGATTTATATGTAAGTAAAAGCACCTTAAAGTCACACCTGGCCTGAATTGGTAGCCAGTGTAATGAGGACAGGATGGGAGTTATATGGTCGAATTTCCTAGTTTTCGTCAGGATTCTGGCAGCAGCATTCTGGACCAGTTGTAGTTTTTTAGTGCGCCCAGTAGATAAGCCCCAAAAAAGAACATCGCAATAATCGATTCTGGATGATACAAAGGCATGTACTAAAATTTCTGCGTCTGCCTCTGTTAGCATGGGTCGAATTTTGGCAATATTGCGAAGATGATTGTGGCAGACTGAGAGGTGTGGTTGGGCAGTTGGCTGGAGGCGGGAGGCGGAGTTGGGCCGACAGGCGGGTTCGGCTGGATTCTGGCTGTATGCAGACCATGATCCATCAAAGCCTGGTTCGTCCCTGAGCGCTGGTGGAGGCGGCGTGGGTGAATATTAGGTGCGTGCATGGGGATATTCACACATATCCAGTGGTCCCAGTAGAAAATTTGTTACCGGGGAAAAAGCATACGGTGAAGGCCGCGGTTAGTTCCCGCCTATCGCACCCTTTGTTATTTGGCACCGATTGGCCTGGGTTCACTACACTGGTGAGAGAAACTGTGGGGGTGCGTTCATGGCCGATAGGGAAATGTGAGTGCTGCGCAGCGCTCAGTGGTGACACGGGGTCTTCCGACGCTGGCAAGGGGGGCGGGACGGAGGAGCCACGTCAGGCGGCTCCCCCGGCCCCGGTAGTCCATCCCACAGAAGATTTTCCACTCAAGCAGTCTCGTGACGACACCCTACGCTTTGCCTTTGACCGAGTGATTCAAATTGACGGTCAAAAGGTGCGCCCTGACGCCGCGCTCGCCCGCCCATACTTTGCGGTAATTAGGGACAGACTGTATAGAGTGAGCTGTGACACTCAGTCCGGGGAGGAAATCACCCAGTTGTTGGTGCTGAAGAGCCGTCGGGAAATGCTTTTCCAGGCGGCTCACCATAAGCCAATGGCTGGGCACCTCGGATATGATAAAACACTGCAGTGGATAATGGCCCACTTCTATTTGCCGGGCATTTGGGCAGACGTGCGAAGGTGGTGTGCCACCTGTCCCGAATGCCAGCTCGTTAATCATCCGGCCACTCCAAAAGCACCGTTGCGCCCGCTTCCCTTAGTTGAGGTACCGTTTGAAAGACTTGGTATGGACCTCATCGGGCCATTAGACCGCAGTACACAGGGATATTGCTTTGTATCCGGAGGCAGTGCCATTGCACAATATCTCTGCCAAGAGTGTTGCGCAAACGCTATTCCAGGTCATCTCCCGAGTTGGAATCCCTAAAGAGATTCTAAATGACCAGGGCACCTCGTTTATGTCACAAACACTATGGGAACTATACGAGCTGTTAGGCGTCCGCTCAATCCGGACCAGCGTGTACCACCCCCAGACCAATGGTCTGGTGAAACGGTTTAATAAAGCGCTGAAGAACATGGTTCGTAAGTTCGTGCACGATGATAGCTGAAATTGGGATAAATGGCTGGAACCTCTGTTGTTTGCAGTGCGGGAGGTACCCCGGGCCTCCACGGGATTTTCTCCCTTTGAGCTCCTGTTTGGCAGGAGACCCCAGGGGGTGCTGGACCTGGTTAAAGAAAGCTGGGAGGAAGGTACCATCACCAGTAAAAACAAAATTCAATATGTTATGGACCTGCGAGCAAAACTCCACACGCTAGGACAGCTGTCACGTGAGAATTTGCTCCAGGCCCAGTGTTACGATCGTGTTTTTTGGACCCAAAAGCAGACCACGGCAACAGAGGCGAAGGTGAGGTAAACAGTTTTTACTGGTGACAGACAAGCAGTGGAGACGGACGGGTGCAGTCGTGGTGAGAGTGGGGCTGGAGACAGGCAGGCAGGACGACAAGCGGGGGACCAGGAGACAGACAGGCAGGCAGGGTAAACAGGCAGGGGACCAGGAGACAGACAGGCAGGCAGGGTAACAGGCAGGGGACCAGGGAAGGAGGCTGGATCTAGGTAGGAGGACAATCAGGGTTAGTCAAGCGACACAAGGAACTCTGAGTATATATATACGTCAAAGCGGCCGAGAACGAGACTGACGGGGCAGTGCAAACGACGATCTGGCGATGAGTGGATGGAAAGCCGGGGGTTTTATACTGGTGCTGATGGATGATGGATGGCAGGTGTGTGGGGTAGAGCAGGTGACCGGGATGAGTGGATGATGATGGGAGGAGCCGGAAACTGGAGCCACACCCGTCGACACACACAGACACAGACAGAGACAAACAGGGAGAAACTAGTAGGCAGGGGAGGAGGACCTGACACCCAGGAACATCAACAACGGCTGTATGACAGAGGGGCGCAGCTAAGACAATTCGCACTGGGAGATAAAGTACTTCTATTGCTCCCTTCATCCAGCTCCAAATTGCTCGCCAGGTGGCAAGGGCCCTTTGTGGTCACACGGTGGGTGGGTGATGTCAATTATGAGCGTACCGACAGGGGTGGAACGACACAAACATATCATGTCAACCTCCTGAAAGTGTGGAGGGGGGCGGAGTCCACCTCGCTGGCCACCTCGGTGATTGAGAGAGAAGAGTTGGGTCCGGAGGTTCCAAAATCGGCCAATCAAACCCTGACCCTTTGTAATACCATCTTTGTAATACCAAAATTTGTAAAACCATCTCTCACCGAGCCAGGGTACGGACGTGGCCGCCTTACAGCAGCGATTTGCTGATGTGTTTTCTCCCCTGCCGGGATGTATGACGCTTATACACAACCACATAGACACCACCCCCAGAGTAAAAACACGTACGCGGCCGTATCTGCCAAAGCATAAACGTAATATCGTGCAGGCGGAATTGAAGGCCATGCTGGAGATGGGGGTAATAGAAGAGTCCCACAGCGACTGGTGCAGCCCCATCGGACTTGCGGACAAGAACGGGTCTATCCGGTTCTGTGTGGACTACCGCAGGGTGAACGACATGTCAAAATTCGACGCCTACCCAATGCCCCGGGTTGACGAGCTACTAGATCGGTTAGGCAATGCTCGCTTTTTTACGACGCTGGATCTAACCAAGGGCTACTGGCAGATTCCCTTGTCGCCAGAGTCCAGGGAGAAAACGTCTTTCTCTACTCTGTACGGTTTGTACCAATTTGTGACACTCCCGTTCGGCTTGTTCGGCACCCCAGCCACGTTCCAGCACCTCATGGACTGGGTGCTGCGCCCACATGCTGCATATGCCGCTGCCTACCTGGATGACGTTATCATCCACAGTGACAGCTGGGAGCGGCACATGCAGTGCACGGTTGGACGGAGGGAGGTACGGTATCTGGGGTACCACTTGGGAGGAGGGCTGGTGGAGATAGATAAAACCGCAGCTCTTGCGGCCTGCCCGAGACCCAAGACAAAAAAAGAGGTGAAGCGGTTCTTGGGGCTGGCGGGCTATTACCGGAGGTTCGTCCTGGACTTCTCGGAACTGACCAGCCCCCTGACCGACCTAACCCGAAAGGGTGCGTCAGATCCGGTCCAGTGGACGGAGCGGTGCCAACAGGTGTTTGAAGGAGTAAAATTGGCCCTCTGTGGGGAATCTGTTTTGCATATGCCTGACTTTTCTCTCCTCTTTCTGTTTCCAGACTGACGCATCGGGCAGAGGGCTGGGAGCCGTTTTGTCCCAGCAGGTGAAGGGGATTGACCGTACATTAGCCGGAAACTCGCAGCGAGGCTAAGTGCAGCACCGTGGAGCAGGTTCGAGTGGGAACTAATATCTGTTGTGCGTGTGTGTTTCCCCGACAGTGAGCAGGAACACGGAGGAGGTTTCACAGAGACCCACAGCCCTTTCCTGGTTTAGGTCTTATTTACTCAATAGATCACACCGCCTCTTTTACAACAACATGACCTCAGAGTGTTGCAATATGGACTTTGGTGTCCCACAAGGCTGTCCTAGGACCACTGCTATTCTCTATCTATATGCTAACACTTGGTGGCATCGTTTGCAAATTTGGCATTAACTTCCATTGCTATGCTGATGACACCTAAATTTACATACCAGTCAAACCAACCGATAACACCCAATTCCAAAAACTAGAGGCCTGCCTATCAGAGGTCAAATATTGGATGTCCCTAAACCTCCTACTTCTTAATGGCAGCAAAACTAAGATGCTGATTGTGGGACCAGCTAGACATAGACACTTATTTGAGAATACTACTCTCAACTTTGATAGTTGTGTAATCTCCCAAAGCCCATACGTTAAAAACCTAAAATTCGACCCTACCCTCTCATTCGAGTTGCACATTAAGGAGATCACTAAAACAGCGTTTTATCATTGTATCCAAGATGCTACCACGGGCAGACAGAGGCGGAGGCTTGAGGTGGTCAGGCGTGACGGCAACGCCGCTTTATTGCGGGCAGCACCACAAACACAGTCACAATTATATTGGCTGAACGGGCTCTCTCGCCCTCCTCCGTCCACTCCGCCCGCCTCCAGCCAACTGCCCAACCACACCCCCCAGTCTGCGACATAACCCCACCACCCGACGTAGGCCGTGGAGCCGTCCGGCCGACAACCCACTCCCAAACAGTGTCCAGCATGCTTCATCATCACATCTCTAACATTCTTAAAATGTAATTCAATTGTTAACGGATGATTTATCTTGTATTTTATATGATCTTTTATTTGAAATATGTTGACAGCATACTGCTGACAGTCAAACATATCTTTCCTATAACCAGCATTGAGCAAATCAGCCGTTTTGAAGCACATTGACAGAGAAGATGAGGTTTGGTCGCTCAAATCAAAGCCAGGTGTCTGGAGTTCATTTTAACTTTCACTTGGAAAAGTACTTAGTTACTTACTTACTTAAGCAAGTAACATGCATGCATCAAGCTAGCCATGATCAGCATGACTGGATGACTGGATGACTTGATAAGTGCATTTTTCTTTCCCTTTAACATGAACCTGTGACCAACTGCTATTTTGTAAACCCTCGTTTCCCCTCTGTGGTAGTAAAGGAGGCCGAACAACGACCCCAGATCAGTAGCCTAAAACAAATAGTCTAATTTACAGAAATATATTACACACCTTTGGACATCACTGGAAGCCGCGTGCTTTGCTCGGTATCACTCTTGATATTAACGTCTTCACCCCACTTCCTCCGTGAGGCTCTGTATATAAAACACTTTAGAGTTCATAAGCTGAAACATTTATTATTCGCTGGTGCGCCAAGTGACAACAAACGTCCATGACAGAAACGTAGCCCACTTTTAGCTTCAAGCTGGTACGAAAAGCAGATTTCCAACTATGAGTAAATGGACGTTAGAGCCAAATCAAAAGAATGTAGCTTCCGTTTCCAGCTTTCAAAATAAAATCCCCAAACGAGAATAAAAAAAAGACTTCCTGTCAATACCTTTCAAAATAAGACCGTTATTGGTGAACGTGTTTTTTTTGGGGGGGTACTAAAATTTACGAAGTAATCTGTGGTAATTTAAAATACTCCCTCCACAAAATTACCCTCTTCATGGCATATATTTAAAGTCATATGGGTAAGGATGTAGTTGGTGGTAAACCCCCATAATACAGTTTAACCACCTTTTTATTTGTGGAAGAGAGTTTACTCATCTTTATAGCATGACATAAATCTTTCATATAATAAAACAGTTTTATATTTATGTATTATAGTGAGGAGCATCAATGTGATGTAAATATGGTCCATTTCAGGCAAGGAAACGTTTATTTATATAGCACATTTCATATACAAGGAAGATTCACATAAAAGCAAAACAATCAAAAACAATCAAATTATTCTGTTCAATTGATATACACTGTATTGTTGTCTGATTTTTAATATCATATAATACCAAGATCCTGCTGACTGTGCTATTCTGTTACACTCAAAACAATCAGATAACAGCCTATCAACTGATGATTGAGTGCTGCTTCATCATTTAGCAATTATTTTTTTCTATTCAACTTTTATTTCACCAGGAGAATGAAAATCTAGTTTTCAAGAGATCTGACCAAGAAAACAACAACATGGCAATCATTACAATTACAAATGGACAGTAGATAGTCACTTTAAAATCATCAAGTTTTAAATTATTTGGAAATGAATTCAAAGAAAAAGAATCTCATTTGGTTCAGACCTTTCTGTGACCCCTAGACAGTAATTTCTTCCATGTAGCTATAAAAGCACAAATAATAAGGAAGCAGACCCAGAATGGCCTGGTGGACTCTGAGTGTAAAGGACAGGCCAATAAAACCAAGAACACAAGGTCCAATGATGAATTAGAGCGTTACAGTCAGTAAGAACCTCCGTGCTTCATGATACCTGTGGTAAATAGATACTGGATGAAGCATTACACCAACACGCCATGTCTGCTCCGTCCTGCATAGTAAAACCTGACATGTCATTCACACAAACCTCTACAAATTAAAAGTTGAAGGCACTTAACTTACAGACAGATGTTTTCTGGAAGTTCACATCAATTAGGGTTAGACTGATGTATCGCTTTGCTTTTTGTTGTTGGATATCAGACAGTCGAGTTCCTCCCTGACCAGAGCCACATAAAAACAGTCTGTCAAACCTGCAATGAAATGTTGTTTTCTTTGCACATTTTCTTTGTTCATTTGGTTGATCCATCATGTTTTGGTATCCTAAGTCCTCATTTAAAGGTAGTAATCTATCCACAGTTTCCCTCCCTTTGACCAGGTGAGGTGGGTCACCCTGCCTCAAAGAGCTGCTGACACTAAAAATATTGAATTATTCTTATTCTGAATTATTATTTCAGTGGAGAGTTTTAGTGTCCCATGATGCTCTAAATGCTTCAGAGGCTTTTCCACTCTGACAAGAACAAAATTCTGGGCCAAACAGCGAATCCTTGTAATATTTTGGCAGGAAAATCTTGAAATTAAAAGATTTAAAACATTTGCACAAATTGTCATCTAACAGCGACTTCAGTCTAAGAATATCAGTATCAGCCTTCAGAAACCCAAATCAGTCAACACCCTCATATCAAACTATGATATATGAAACATGGATATGGATGATGTCAAATGAGCAAATACACACACACACACACACACACACACTCACGCACAAACACACACACACACACACACACACACACACACACCACTGTTACTGTACTAGTGTGAATGTTCCATTGATTAACATTTAATCCTGAACCCTATCCTTCAATCTGATCAATACAGAATTAACCTTGTTCCTCATCATAAACTGACCCCAGATCTGATCTGAACCTCTGAAAAATAAACCTTTACTTTGTGAGATTCACCATAGACTCTCACAAGTTACATTTGTAGGTTTCTATTCTAACACACACACACACACACACACACACACACACACACACACACACACACACACACACACACACACACACACACACACACACACACACACACACCTCACTGACTTCACTGTAACATCACAGAGAAGCCTCAGCTTGTTTGACTTTGATATCAATGGTCTTGGCATCACCAGCCTTTCCAACATTAAAATATGGGTAGAGTTTCTCAGTAAAAGTTTTTCTATGAGTGTAGATGTGAGTTTTGTCCTCAGGGTTGTAGAAGGACACCTCCCCCCTGTCATAGTCCAGCTGGACTCTGATCCTCTGGACACTCTTCTTCTTCACTGTGACGGTTTCACCAAGACCATCAGTGTATTTTCCACTGTGATGCACTAAACACCAGAATCCATATGTTGGTGAGTCATCTAGCTCCCCCTTCCTGTCAACTGACTCTTTAGCCAAACCCACATTCCAGTTAGGATGGTCTCCCACCTCCACCTCCCAGCTGTGTTTCCCTGAGCTGAAGCCCTCTGATCCCAGAACATGGGTATAGTTAGTGTGTCTCTCTGGGTTGTTAGGGAGCTGCTGCCTTGTGTCTCCATATCTCACACTGGTCAGGTCATCTGACAGAGAGAGCCAGGGGTGTGCAGTGTTTGGGTCCAGAATGACGGGACTGAACTGGACCTTCCCCTTCATCTTCTCCCAGACTCTGAAGGACAGGTTGCCCAAGTGTTTGGCCACATCTATCAGCGCTCCTGAGACCAGTTGTGGATCCGACAGTGAGCACTGGGCTCTGGCGCTGGTCTGAGTGGCTTTATAACTGGTGAGGAAGGACACATTGTGTTTCTGCAGGTCTTCTTTAACAGCAGAGATACTGTCTGAGAGAGAGGAGATCTTCTCCTGAAGGATCTTCATCTCTCTGCCGATAGTCTTTCCCTTCTGCTCCTCTTCCTCCCTCAGAGCCGCCAGTCTGGCCTCCTCTTCCTCTCTCAGGAACTGGCGGAGCTTGTTGAACTCTGCTCTGATCTGCCTCTCTGTGGCCAGCAGCTGTTTCTTGGAGTGTTGAACCACTTCATTGTAGGTCTTCTCAACCTGTTTGTATTTGTTCCTCTTGTCCTGTAGAGACTGTAAGTCAGGTTTCAGCTGGTCCTTCAGGTCACCGACTGCTTGTTCTATAGGAACCACCTTGTGACCGTGGTGGTGAGGGAAGTCACAGACAGAACACACAGCTCTCTGTTCCTGCTTACAGAACAATTTAGGCACGTCTGGATGTTTACTACACAACACCTCCACTTCCTCCTCTCCTTTATCTGTCTCAGATGACCCAGCTTTCTGTCTCCCAGCAAAGGTGTCAGCTAGTTCCTTCAGTGTAAAGTTCACTAATAGATTATCCTTTGATGATTTTCTCTTACAAATAGGACATTTCTTGTTTTTAGCTCGTTCCCAGAATTTTTGCAGGCAGCTGGAACAGAAGCTGTGGTTGCAGCTCAGAGACACAGGATCTGTGAAAGTCTCTGAGCACACGTGGCAATTCAGGAAACTTTCAAGACATTTTTTCTCAGCCATTTTCGTTGGTATCTGAATTATCTTTCAATAGCAAGACTCACCAAATCACCTTCCCTCCAACTCACTGCTTACGATCCTCCAAACGTGTCTTGTTCAGTAGAGACCTCACCCTGTAATGGCGTCTCAGCTGTTCAACAATGTCAAAATCTACTTTCTGTTTTACTGACCTCTGTCATGGTCAATTATTAATGAAATACTTACATCTAGATAGATGGATCTAGATTAGATAGATAGATCTCTTTATTGTCCCTGAGGACATAATTGCAGTCATGCAGCAGGTGTACGAAGCATGAAAGAAGCACACACTATACAATGTGTAAGTTCAGAAAAGGTTATTTTACTCTGCATTCGATCCATTTACCTTGATAATTCTATTAACATTTTTAATGGTAAGGCTCCTTCCCACGAAGAAAAATAAAAGGCAGAAAGTTACAAATACAATCATATTTTCTAATGAAACCACAGGAAAGCAGCTGCATCATTACAGTAACAAGGACAATATTATTGTAAGGGAAGTGGTAGTCAATCATTTACTTGACATGTCAAACGCGTCTCACAGAATGGTTATGAGTCACGTGCCACCATGTTGGAAGAGTGACGACAACAGAAGACTGTAACGTTGTCACCTCTTCTCTCCTGATAAACACAGAGAAGGCCTCATTTCTGAGAGGTGGCAGGGTGGTCAAAGATACTATGAAACGTGGAAGAAGACCAGAGAGGAAGAGGTGCTAACAGTACAATGTCATTTTGTTGTCCATCCTCCAACATGGTTGCGTGACCCTCGTAACCATTAGCAACCACTCTCCAAACGTTCAGTGACACGCCGCTATATGGTCATTTGACTCAGCTGCAGTAAGAGTGGCCTCTTTTATGACTCTCTTGTGAGAGAGAATCCTGGACACGGTTCAGTTGAACTTTGTGGCCACAACATTGGCCAACTACAAACCACGCCCCCTACAAACCACGCCCCCTACAAAATAAATAGAAAATGTTAGCAATTTTAGCAACTATTGAGCAAAGAAATAAGGATAACTCAGTCTATGCGTTTGAGCCACAACAATATATGACTTTCAGCGCAACGCAGCGTAATGTACGGAAGCGTAATGCCTTCACCTGAGAAAAAAAACTTGCCCTGCGTTTCTGAATTAAAACAGGGCAAAAGTCCAGCGGTCACTGGGCGCTATCATGTTTTGTGTAGAGAATCCTTATCTTTATGCTAGTACTAACCTTCACAGTTATTGATCAATGAAGATATACATTCAATGAAACTAAACTAACAAAAAACGATCATAAAACATCACATCCGTGGCGTTCTGTGGAAATATACAGGGTCACATGACATTTACACTTTCAACAATTCATGAGCCATGCTATTTAATCTGTATTGTTATTACATGTGTGCTGGGTGCTAAATTAAAGTTGGTATAGATTATTTCTGGCTAAATTGTGGCTAAAGACACTGAATCTGGCTAAAGATTCAATGTTTGGTGCTGCCGATATGGAGGAACTCAGTCAACATTAAACTCTCTCATCAAGTGTAACCCTTGTTTATTGTGTAGTTTATATAATTCTTCCATTAGCTTGGATCCAAGTTCAGTATACTGTGGCAGACTGGGGGGAGGGAGTGGTTGAGAGGTTGGCGGAGTGAGTGCGTTGACAGGCGATCGGGTGGATCGGGTGGATTGGGGGTAGGCTGTATGGAGCGGAGAGTGAGCAGAACCAGCAGCAACAACTCACCTCTCGCGAGCGAGACTTCTGCTTCTGGTCAAACAAAGGTCTATCTCTGTAGCGATCCTGAACCTGTCAGTGGCAAAAACAAGCACTTTTAGTGGCTTGATCGGCACACTTGCCCCTGCGGATTACGTTGCAGCCGTTGCAGCCCGTTTCGTGACTGCCAGCTGAGGCGATCTCCCGGAGCAATTCCAAAGCTTTTTGTACTTATAAGTAATTTAGACCCCAAAATATGTACAAATAGGTCCCAGGTTTAAAAATACCAGAATTACCCTTTAAAAAAGACACACACACACACACACACACACACACACACACACACACACGGGCATAACCAAACTCTCACACATTAAAAACTGAGCTGATAAGTTCATGAAATGAATCAGTCATATAAAGCTAAATGAAGGCAGCACTCCCTGACTATTTTCAAGTGAAAGGAAACATAGTGAACAGAGAAGCTGTCAGGGAGAGCAGTTTGTATAGGACCCAGAAATGCAGACCAGGACGACGGAGTAAAAAAGGGCTGGAGGAGACAGGCTTGAGCAGGGAAACATGAAACGTGGGATGTATCTTTAGGGACGGGGGCAGTTTGAGCCTTACCGTGGCCGGGTTGATGATCTTGTCAATCTCGTAGGGCCCCATGTACCGGGGGCCAACTTCCGGGACTCAACCTGCAGGGGTAGGTCCTGGTTGGCCTGCTCCGTCTGCCCATTGGATTGGGAATGGTAGCTGGAAGTGAGGCTGACGGTGGCGCCTAAAGCCTGGCAGAAGGCCATACATACCTGCGAAGAGAACTGTGGACCCCGTTCGGAGACGATGTCCTGGGGAATCCCGTGGAGCTGGAACACGTGGAGCACCAGGAGGTCCACAGTCTCCCTGGCAGAGGGAAGCTTGGGGAGAGGGAAGTGTACCGCCTTGGAAAATCGGTCGACAATAGTGAGAATAGTGGTGTTACCGTCTGATGGAGGGAGACCAGTGACGAAGTCGACGGCGATATGCGACCAAGGACGGCTGGGAGTGGGCAGAGGGTCTAGTAGACCGGCGGGAGGTTGGTAGGAGGACTTGCTGCGGGCGCAGACGGAGCAGGCAGACACAAAGGCCCTGGTGTCTTGAGTTATGGAGGGCCACCAAAAACTCTGCCTGAGGCCAGGGTGTGGGCGAAGCCGGGGTGACAGGTGAGCCTAGACGAGTGGCCCCACTGGAGAACCTGGGACCTGGCGGAGTCGGGGCACAAAAAGACGGTTAGCGGGGCCATTACCTGGGTCTGGGTGGCTACGCTGGGCCTCCCGGATGAGACTCTCAATCTCCCATGCAGCCGCCCCCACCACGCAGGAGTCCACTGGCGGGAGAACGCATCCGGCTTGATGTTGCAGGAGCCAGGGCAGTAGGTGAGTGTGAAATTGAGCCTCCCCAGGAACAAAGCCCACCGCGCTTGCCGGGAATTGAGCCGTTTAGCAGAGCAGAGGTAGGAGAGGTTCTTGCAGTCAGTCCAGATCACAAATGGTTGCTCCGCCCCCTCCAGCCAGTGCCTCTACTCCTCCAAGGCCAGGACCACCACCAGGAGCTACCGGTTCCCCACGTCGTAGTTTTGCTCAACAGGAGAGAGACGCCAGGAGAAGAACGTGCAGGGGTGTAGCTTCTGGTCCTCCAAGGACCGTTGGGACAGGACGGCCCCAACACCGGAGTCGGAAGTGTCCACCTCCACCACAAACTGGTTAGAGGGGTCCGGATGCCTCAAGACCGGGGCGGAGGTGAAGAGATGCTTGAGGTGGGCGAAGGCTGTATCCGCCTCGGGGGTCCAGCAGAACAGGGAGAGGGTGGAGGTGAGCCGAGTGAGCGGAGCTGCGATCCTGCTGAAGTCCCGGATAAACCTCCGGTAAAAGTTAACAAAGCCAAGGAATTGCTGGAGCTGTTTCTGGGAGGAGGGTGTCGGCCACTTAGCCACGGCCTGGATCTTGGCCGGGTCAATCTTCACCTGCCCCTGCTCGATGATGTAGCCTAGAAAGCTGACAGATGGAACATGAAACTCGCACTTTTCAGCTTTGACGAACAGTTTATTTTCCAGTAGCCGACGGAGCACCAACCTGACATGCTGGACATGCTCCTCTTGGTCCCGGGAGAAGATCAGGATGTCGTCATGGTACACAAAAACAAACCGGTTCAGCATGTCGCGGAGGACGTCATTAACGAGTGCCTGGAAAACCGCCGGGGTGTTGGTGAGGCCGAAGGGCATGACCAGGTACATGGCCAAGGGCGGTGTTGAAGGCCGTTTTCCACTCGTCGCCCTCCCGGTTCCGAATGAGGTGGTAAGCATTATGGAGGTCCAGCTTGGAAAAAACTGTTGCGTGATGGAGAGCCTCGAAGGCAGGGTCTATGAGTGGCAGGGGGTATTTGTTTTTTACCGTGATGTTATTTAGACCCCGGAAGTCAATACATGGGCGACGGGAAACGAGGAGGGTCTGATCAGCCCCGCTGCCAAGGAGTCATGGATGTAGGTCTCCATGGCCTCCCTCTCCGGGCGAGAGAGGTTGTAGAGGCGGCTAGTAGGTAGGGGAGCTCCAGGAAGCAGATCGATGGCGCAGTCGTAAGGTCGGTAAGGAGGTAGGGAGAGGGTCCGATGTTTACTGAACACTTCACCGAGGTCGTGAAAGACGGAGGGAACAGAGGAGAGGTCTGAGGTCCTATGAATTAAACAATGTATGGCATCTTAGATAGCGATACAACAGACCACCCTGAGGATCTAATGTACAGCAGAATATAGTCAACGTGTGTCAGTGTGAAATAATGACACAACAGGCTTGCAACATTGGAAACTTCCATAGAGACCCAGTTAAGTCGAGTTTGTTCCCCAGTCAAAGATGATGTGTGTGTGTGTGTGTGTGTGTGTGTGTGTGTGTGTGCGTGTGTGTGGGAGGGGGGTTGTTGTTATTCTAATGCAGCAGGCGTAGCTTGTCAGACAGATGCGTAAAACAAATAACAGCATTTTTTTAGTCACCAGGGAAGAGCCAGACAGAGCTACCTGACAACGCTGTGATCCGCAAAAGACACCTGGAGCCTACACACACACACACACACACACACACACACACACACACACACACACTCACACAAGCACACAGATCCAGTACCGATCAAGCATCTGCACACACATTCAGTTATACACACACACACACACACACACACACACACACACACACACACATACACACACACACACACTCCTCAATGATCCCTCGGGGAAAAAAACTCATTAGTTTCACCATGGAGACAGAGGAAAAGGACATTTGGTCCTTTGAGGACTCTCATATGTACAAGGGAACCTTTACACACACACACACACACACGCACGCACGCACGCGCACACACACACACACACACACACACACACACACACACACACACAGTCATATTCCGTTTTCCATTTCAGTCAGGTCTGCTTTCTGTGCTGATTCCAGGTGAAAAACATCCACAGATGATGAAACATTTATATTTGAGGCTTTTAGCTAATATGTGCTGTGTATTGGGAGCAGCATGCTGCCATTTTAGATTATGTACATTCAGACCTAAACTCCTGGGTGAATCATCTGGAGCAAGTACACATGCACGCCCACCCGCACACTCTGATGCATGCATGCACACACACACACACACACACACACACACACACACACACACACACACACACACTCCTAAGGGCTTTCTAAAGGGAGTTAATCTTCATATCCTCCTTTCATCATCATTAAGGTCACTAGAGACCACGAGGATCTGTTGTCCCCACTGACGTCAATCATACCAACTCTTTTTCTTCCTCTATCTCTTCCCCTCCACACACACACACACACACACACACATACACACACACACACACACACACACACACACACACACACACACACACAGCTCAGTTTCCCCTCACTTCATTGGAAA
Organism: Hoplostethus mediterraneus; assembly: GCA_034670385.1. Lineage (NCBI taxonomy): Eukaryota > Metazoa > Chordata > Actinopteri > Trachichthyiformes > Trachichthyidae > Hoplostethus > Hoplostethus mediterraneus. The sequence continues at coordinate 201,223 of JAXDDW010000275.1, read as the reverse complement.
CTAAAGCTACAAATGCAGGTATGAGACAGGTGTAGTGAGATGATGCTACAGTGAACCCTCTGATGCGACATGTGCTCCACTATTTTTTAAAGGGGAAGGTGTGTTCTTGTGACCGAAGCCAATCACAAAATGTGCTGTGGTACAACTCAAGTATACAGTATATATGTTTGATCAATCTCCTAACATTGACGGTGACACCCCCCCCCCCCGTCTCCCGCCAAAATCTACGCCCATGCACACAGAAACAGACTGACACACAACATGCACGACTCCCACTCTACAATTCCTCCAGGAGGGGGCGGTACAGCCGTCCCGGATGGCTGGACTGATAGATACTGGGGACGGCGGGGTTTCTGTGACCAGCTGTCTGGATCCATTAGTGGGCCAGACAGGACCGTCACCCGGCTGAAATGGCAGCCACGGCCCCCCTGGCGAACCACGCATCATTAGCCACCGTCTTGGCCCTGACACTTGATGCATCCCTCGGAGCCAGAGAGAGCAGGACGGGCAGACCACTGGTTTGGGTGGAAGTGGTGTTGCGATTGATGTTGATATTAAGCGGAGAGATTTTAAAGGGGCTGTGTGGCTGGTTATCTTTATTTTCCCCTTGACTGTGAAAACACTTATGGAAGTGTTAAATGATTTAAAGGTGAAAGCAGCTGATCTCTCTTGGTGAGTTTAAACTAATCAATGACATTTTTCATATAATCTCTATTGCCGATTGATATAAAAGAATTGTGATTCAACCTAAAGCCAGGTGATGAAAGCTTTTACGTTTGCTGTTGGTGTCTTCTTCTGGTGCACAGGAAGTGATGCGTATTACTTTTCCGGCAGCAGCAATGGCGGTTTGTTTGGAATCAATAGGACAAGAACTGGGTAGTTAGCATGAGCAGCGATAGCCACCGTGGCTGAACAGACAAAGAAAGGAGCGCCACCTACAGGAACTCAAACTCCATCAACAGAAAATCCAAAGGAGAAAGATGTTACAGTACTGGACACACTGTTTGATTGACAGGTGATCTCTGGGGAGAGCAGTGAGGGACACCACAGTGAGGAACACTACAGTGAGGCTGAGAGACAAAGATGTTGTATGTCTCACAGATTACCACTTTAAACTAATACTGAAGGATCTTGTGGCAATAAGGTGTCGTTGCTTTGTTCAGTCGAGGTTTAATAGGTGTTTATCCTGTGGACCCGCTGGTTCAATTAGTGGATTTTGAACTTTTAACGAAGACTAACGAAGGGGAAACGGGACTAAAGAAGTTTAAATAAAGTAAAAAGAAGGTTATGGACGCCGGTGAAGAAAACGTTGCCATAGACACAAGAGACGTGTTTAAATGCATGGCACAATCAGTCGTTGGAAAAGCAGTTGTGCCAATCTGCACGGTCTTTATTCCAGGACCCTGGAGAGCTGCATCCAGCCCCTGGTAATGTTGTTATGACGGCTGAGGTAATGCAGCATCCTGTTATGTTGCTGCGTGGCTGTTTCCCCGAGGATCGCTTGTGTGCACCGAGTGTCTAGTGGAAGAGATCAGGCGAGGGAGGGGTATAATAGCACGTTAGGATAGGGATTATAGTGGCCGTGCTGACATCAACATGTTAGTTAATTGACAAGGGGGCTGTGCATGTTGTTTACCAAATCCTCTTTGGGCTCTGACTCAGTAGAAAACTTAAGAGGGTTCACAAATGTGTGCATGCAGCAAAATGATTGCTGAGTTATGCCAGAGTTAGCTTAACACTGTTGCAGGGTTTTGATCAGACGCCCCAGAGCCATATCAGCTCAACGCTCTCCAATCAACACTTCAACAATCAACACCTCCAAATGATTGTCACTGAAACATCAACACTCATCAACTGCACACACACACACACACACACACACACACACACACACACACACACACACACACACACACACACACACACACACACACTATAGCTGCTTGTGAATGTCAAGACGAGTCGTGGCTAACGGGATCATGGCATCTTGATGGGTTGTATTCAGTGTTGCCAACTTGCAACGTCAAATGTCATACACTAATACACATGTAAGTATTTTAGCTACAGCAAGCAGGAGTTGACTTAACATTGCCCCCCCGTGGTCCGAAAAAGTAACTAGATTTGCCAACAGGCACTTTTGACAAATGAAGTCACTAGGGGGGCTGAAAAGACAAATGTTGACAACAGCACCTCATCCTATTTAACATCAACAAAAAAGTGTTTTGGATGGTTTTATTCATGCACAGCTAACTAAGTGATGGTCAGTAAAAATCCCACCCATCCCCTAAAAATACCTTTTTAAAAGCCTAGAAGGTCGAGAGGAGCTAGAAGTCTGTGCAAGTCCACGTGACATGCACTGGCCCGCCTCGTTGCATCCTGCCTTGAACGCGACCGTGGACCAGGGTCTATTGGCCACGAGGCTTGCCTTGAGGAGGGCATGAATCTGCAGCACTGGGTACAACAGCAGCCTTCACCCGGATGTAGCTCAATATATTACTTTGATGGGTAATTTGTGCTGCAGCTAGCTAGTTAGTTGACGGTCACGTTGAGGGTCACATAGCCAAGGCCAAGGCTAGCAGGCTACAGCTCATGTGGAATTCATAGATCACGTCAAGTCAAGCTAAAAACCACCGACTCCACCCGGTCACATATCCTCCACTACACACCCCACTTTGTCTCTGCTCTTTTCCTCAACTCACCCATTCTCTCTCCTCTCCTTTATCCACAATTTTCCTTTCCTTTCCTTTCCTTTCCTTTCCTTTCCTCTCCTCTCCTCTCCTCTCCTCTCCTCTCCTCTCCTCATCTCTCCAGCCGCTAGGGCTCAGAAGAGCGTCATAGTGGAGCATCTCCAAGCTCAGGGCTCCAGCCACAACACACCTGAGAGAGAGAGAGAGAGAGAGAGAGAGAGAGAGAGAGAGAGAGAGAGAGAGAGAGAGAGAGAAACACATCTACTGTTTGTGTGTTTCGTGTGGTGAGACAAGAGACAACAAGGCATCAGTAACACACTAATGATGCAGTTCCTCTCATAGCCAATCAGTGATCAGTGACAAATATGTTTTGACTTGTTTTGACCTGTAATTGCAGCGCCCCCCTTAGGCCAATCAGTGTATTTTTGGAAAGGCCCAAATACAGGGTCAAGTTGCACCATTTCCCTAAATTGTGATGGTACAGGGCCTAGACTTTTTTTGTGTTACTATTTTTAACAAATATAGTAAACAAGCACATTTTCAAATTGTATTAAACTATAGGAGAAAATCAGGAGGCTTGGTTTAGAACAAGATAGCCCCCCCATTAAATGAAACTAAAATTAAGAAATTAAAAGAAAAATATGTGAGTCAGTGTTAAAGCGGAGGGAAAGATAAAGCAAATCTGTGTATGCATCATTTCCCCATATCATTTATTTTGCACGTAAAAGGAAAAAAGTACGATGGACTTCAGAATCGAAGGTGTTACCACTACTGTATGCACATGCTTCTTCCATTGAAACGACACTGAATAAGGTGAGACGGTTGAACTATGTTGGCATAACCTCATGTCAACAACTCAGAAGCATTATGGTGTTTATTTACATCTCGTTGTGTTACAAAATATGCAAAATATAAATAATACAGTTTGTTTTAGTAGTGAGTACACTGACTCAAACCATAGCTTTGTTGATATGAGCTATGAGGAATATTTCCCCAACCTTTGGCTGATAAAGACCCATCAAATTTTTTATGGGACAAAAATCTGTACAATTCTGAAACGTGTACAAAATCTTAATGATTTTCAAAAAAACAAGTACTAAGTGTGAATATTTCCTTTGTGTTGTAGTCTTTTACTTGAGCACATTTCTAGACAAATGCTCTTATTCTGACTTCAACATTCAACATCAAAATGTTTCCTTTGTTGTTCTTCCTCTCCTTTCCTCAACATGCCTTTCCTTTCCTCTCCTTTCCTTTCCTTTCCTTTCCTTTCCTTTCCTTTCCTTTCCTTTCCTCTCCTCCTCCTCTTCACTTATAAACAAATTCCACGTCATTATTTGCAAAGACATGGATGCAAGAATATTGTTTTCATGCTTTGAAAAATCAGACAGAACAGAATCAAGGATTCTGACAAAGACATTTTTCATGATCAAGACCCCCTGCTACCGAGACGGAGCTGTGGTGCTTTACCAGACTGGATCCTCTAGATTTACTGAATGATGAACTTCAAGTAATGTGAATTTCATATAGTGGATATATAATAAATCCCTTTGGTTCGTGAACATGCATCACTCATTCACAAAGCTAGAAACTAGACAGTCAAGACTGGAGGAAAGAGACGGTGTGTGTGTTCCTCAGACGGTGTGTGTGTTCCTCAGACGGTGTGTGTTCCTCAGACGGTGTGTGTTCCTCAGACGGTGTGTGTGTTCCTCAGACAGTGTGTGTATTCCTCAGACGGTGTTTGTTCCTCAGACGGTGTGTGTGTTCCTCAGACGGTGTGTGTTCCTCAGACGGTGTGTGTTCCTCAGACAGTGTGTGTGTTCCTCAAACGGTGTATGTTCCTCAGACGGTGTGTGTGTTCCTCAGACAGTGTGTGTATTCCTCAGACGGTGTGTGTGTTCCTTAGACGGTGTGTGTTCCTCAGACGGTGTGTGTTCCTCAGACAGTGTGTGTATCCCTCAGACGGTGTGTGTGTTCCTTAGACAGTGTGTGTTCCTTAGACGGTGTGTGTTCCTCAGACAGTGTGTGTATTCCTTAGACAGTGTGTGTTCCTTAGACGGTGTGTGTTCCTTAGACGGTGTGTGTTCCTCAGACAGTGTGTGTATCCCTCAGACGGTGTGTGTGTTCCTTAGACAGTGTATGTTCCTCAGACGGTGTGTGTTCCTCAGACGGTTTGTGTTCCTCAGACGGTGTGTGTTCCTCAGACGGTGTGTGTGTTCCTTAGACGGTGTGTGTTCCTCAGACGGTGTGTGTGTTCCTCAGACAGTGTGTGTGTTCCTCAGACGGTGAATGTGTTCCTCAGACGGTGTGTGTGTTCCTCAGACAGTGTGTGTATTCCTCAGACGGTGTGTGTATTCCTCAGACGGTGTTTGTTCCTCAGACGGTGTGTGTTCCTCAGACGGTGTGTGTGTTCCTCAGACAGTGTGTGTATTCCTCAGACGGTGTTTGTTCCTCAGACGGTGTGTGTGTTCCTCAGACGGTGTGTGTTCCTCAGACGGTGTGTGTGCTCCTCAGACGGTGTGTGTGCTCCTCAGACGGTGTGTGTTCCTCAGGCGGTGTATGTTCTTTAGACGGTGTGTGTGTTCCTCAGACAGTGTGTGTGTTCCTCAGACGGTGTGTGTTCCTCAGACGGTGTGTGTTCCTCAGACGGTGTGTGTTCCTCAGACGGTGTGTGTGTTCCTCAGATGGTGTGTGTGTTCCTCAGACAGTGTGTGTTCCTCAGACGGTGTGTGTTCCTCAGACAGTGTGTGTTCCTCAGACAGTGTGTGTTCCTCAGACAGTGTGTGTTCCTCAGACGGTGTGTGCGTTCCTTAGACGGTGTGTGTGTTCCTCAGATGGTGTTTGTGTTCCTCAGACGGTGTGTGTTCCTCAGACAGTGTGTGTTCCTCAGACGGTGTGTGTGTTCCTCAGACGGTGTATGTTCTTTAGACGGTGTGTGTGTTCCTCAGACGGTGTGTGTTCCTCAGACGGTGTGTGTGTTCCTCAGACGGTGTGTGTTCCTCAGACGGTGTGTGTGTTCCTCAGATGGTGTGTGTTCCTCAGATGGTGTGTGTTCCTCAGACGGTGTGTGTGTTCCTCAGAGGGTGTGTGTGTTCCTCAGACGGTGTGTGTTCCTCAGACAGTGTGTGTTCCTCAGACGGTGTGTGTGTTCCTCAGACGGTGTGTGTTCCTCAGACGGTGTGTGTGTTCCTCAGACGGTGTGTGTTCCTCAGACGGTGTGTGTGTTCCTCAGATGGTGTGTGTTCCTCAGATGGTGTGTGTTCCTCAGACGGTGTGTGTGTTCCTCAGAGGGTGTGTGTGTTCCTCAGATGGTGTGTGTTCCTCAGAGGGTGTGTGTGTTCCTCAGACGGTGTGTGTGTTCCTCAGACGGTGTGTGTGTTCCTCAGATGGTGTGTGTGTTCCTCAGACGGTGTGTGTGTTCCTCAGACGGTGTGTGTGTTCCTCAGATGGTGTGTGTTCCTCAGACGGTGTGTGTGTTCCTCAGACGGTGTGTGTGTTCCTCAGACGGTGTGTGTGTTCCTCAGACGGTGTGTGTTCATGCAACTGAGTTCATGAAACAAATTCAAGATGAACATGTCAGTTTTGGTGTCTTATCTCCCGTGAGAGGTGTGTGTGTGTGTGTGTGTGTGCGTGTGTGTGTGCGTGTGTGTGTGCGTGTGTGTGTGTGTGTGTTGTGTGTGTAACAATAACAAGTAAGAACGCCACATCCATTTTTGTACGTACGCTAGTTTGGGTTACGGTCGTGTGCCTTCGGGTTTTGGCTGAATTGAGGCGTCTCCCCAAATCCCACTCAAGCCAGCGTAGTGTCTCCTTGTCCTCCATGTTAATACTGTCTCAGGTGACTGATGTAAGATTGACTTATTGTTGTGGCAGCTCAGACAAATTCCTACATGAACGCTCCAATACAAGTCACATGTACGTCACATGCCTCTGGATCAGATGAGGTTCCATGTGGTTCAGATCAGCTTGTTGCTGTTAGAAAGCATCAGATCTGCGTCACGTCATGTGAGGGGAAAAACCTGAATCGGGACACTTTCAGCTGCAGTGTGAACGTAACCTATGTGTACTTGACTGACAGGGGGAGTTGGAGGGTTGTCCGCCAGACCGCCAGACCACCGGACCGCCGCCCCGGGCCACTTCAACAAACTCAGAGCATGTGAAAATGCTTTTCCTGCCAACAATGGCTCTTTCACGCTCCCGAGAAGCCACAAACACACACCCTGGTCACATGGCAGGTAATCAGAGACTTCAGTACAACTATGTGGCTGTGAGCATGCATTGAGGTTAATAATATATAGCTTATTGCACTTTCACCTCAGCACCGCTTCTGCTCTTAGGTGCTTGTTTGGGGAGGAGATGGACTCACGGTTTGTGGTGACTAGTGGTTCTCTTGCCCACCTGCGTAACGTTATGTCAAGTTAGCAGCCGGTTAAAGATCAGCAGCAGGTTTGGACTTGGTTGGTATTTATGGAACTTGTAAGGAAGTTAGTGATTTCCCACATGAATGTAACATCTTCAATATTGAATATGAATTCTTGAATATAGAGTATGGAAATGTAAGCTTGCTCAACTGTACACTGTACTGTATAAATCAAATCAAATCAAATCACATTTATTTGTGAATGTACTGTACTGTATAAACTGTTCATGGACTGGTCATCTCTACCAACGAGAAGGGAAATGCATTGGCTCTAAAGCTGCCTCTATCTCTACCGTCTTTTCCATCCAGTAATTCTGGTACCAGGACTGGCTAGTCTTAAATACTCCAGGCATCTTAGAATTGGGACAATTATAAGGAGACTACCTGATTAATAATGAATGAAATGAGAAGTACAACATTTCCATGTAAGTAAATTTTGAATAGTGATCCAACCGATACCCAATTCATTTGAAAGTCTGATTGGGAAAAATCCTCTGGCGCACAGGAAGTGAAGCATTTTACATTTCCGGCAGCAGCAACAGTGGCTTGTCTGGAATAAATAGAAGAAGAAAATCAAACTTCATCAACAGAAAATCCTAGGAGAAAGACGTCCCAGTGCTGGAGACACTGTTTGTACCCCAAACACCAAGGCGACGAGCGATGAGAACTGAAGATGGAGACTAAATTAAAAAAGAAAACAGATATTGTGGATTAACGCTTTCAAATATGTGAGCAAGCACGCTTCACTAATTCCATCCATCTGACGTGACTTTGGGGAGGGCCGATATGATCTGCTTTTTATGCCCAGACACAAACAGAGACCAAGACTACACACATCAAGAGAGCGGAGGTTTGATGCCCCGGCTGGCGAGGGCTGGCTAGCCTCTGTTCATAGTTTGGCCCGTTGCGACTACGCGACTCATCAGTGGCTAATGAACACTCTTTGGCCTTCTCCAACCGCTCAAGAGAACCATATGCCATAGAGGACGTCACGAGGAGCGGGTGGCGGCTCCAGCAATGACGACCAAATGTTCAGCAAGTGGGTGTTCGGTTTGGGTTCATGAAAGATTGTTTATCTCTGGCTGAAGAAAATGAAGCCGCACACCCACACATACACATCCTGATCACGGGTGAACTGACGATGGGATTCGTCGGACTGCCGAGTGAAATGACAAAATCCAAATCCATTTGAGACGTGAAATGTTAAAGGGAAAATCTACCCCAAAAAAACTGTAAAAAAGAGCCAATGGTGATGTACCTTGTATTTCTGGATCCATTTGGGATATTTCCAGCAGCTACAGTGGAGTTCAACAGCAGAAAATGCTTCAGCAATCGATCAGTTTTTTTGGTGTCAGCCCATCAGAAACAAAGTACAAGGGCGTCTTCCTATAGGCCATTTTGCACCGACGTTCAACGATCATACAGGGAGAAATCCATCACAGAAGAGGAAGAGAGACCAGTTTCTCCACCAGTAGCCTCAACAAACCAGAATGCAATGCAGCTACACACTTACAAGCTGTTTATGTGGCCATACGCCCGCCAGTAATTGATAAAGTTGACACATTTTTTCTTGGGGTTGTTGAAAGTCATTCTGGGGAAATTCAGGAAACCACTAACTGAAGTAGAGGAGGTTGAGGGAAAGTAGAAACATCATCCATCTATCCATCCGTTTTCTTATCCAGGGTCAAGGTCACGATGTCAACAGGGCAAGCAGAGCTGCCCAGACGTCCTGGGGTTGCTTGTGGCTCACCCAGGATGTCTGGGAGATGTAGTCCCTCCAGCCTCCAAAGGGAGGCGCCACCTGGGTGTGTGGGGGCACCAAAAATATGGATTCTTCCCTCAGCAGAGCTTCCTGGTTAGTTACGTCTATTATGTTGCTTTATGTCAACCTTGATTTCTGTTCCAGTGCCGTTTGTGAAGCATTTCATCCATGGGAACAATGCAGTCAGTGAAGTAATAATAATAATATAATGAATAATATAATAAAATAATGTAATTCTTTTCAATGCAACAAAATGTGGTGAAGTAAAAGGACCAAAACAATCATATTAACAGGATAAAGGAAGACCTGTGCTGCTGGTTCTCTAAAGAACAGAGCGATCTGAACAGTATTATCACAACAATACAGACTGACATCGTATTTATCACTGTAGGTGAGGGAGTCCACTCAGTACGATCACAGTGAAGTGATGAAGAAGTGGAGCGTGTTCAACACTGGGGCTGTTGTCAGAGTAGCAGTGTGACAGCGAGCTAGCGTGGAGGTGGTGGATGAGTGTATTACCTTCAGCTGCAGTGACCTGGGTTCAATTCCCAACTAATTTGAAGGATTCTTCTTAGTTAAACCTCAACCCTAACCTCGACCAAACAGTGTTGGTCGCCTGCACCTAACCCAAACCTTACCTGACGTGACCGCTAGCTGACCTGGCGCGTCTTGTTGTCACATAATCATGGCGGAGGAACGTAATCGTCACATTATCCGTGTACCCAATATATAATCTGCGTTTCTAGTTTGTTTTCTTTCCTTTGGAGACAGATTTCATTCACACACACACACACACACACACACACACACACACACACACACACCGCCCGGCCCCTCCCCGACTGTCAGGTTTTGTAGCCACCAGCGCTGAGCCGGAGTGCAGAGCTTTGTAGTCAGAGGGGCTGCTTCCTGTCTTGCATTATTAATACCTGATGTTCACAGTTGACCTGGCGCTCACACACTTCCCTCACCACGGGCCTGCCGTGGATGGGTTTCTGTGACAGAACGAACATTAACTTACTGGTACATCACCCAGGATGGACACGCCACATCCAGTTCACTTCATGAAGTATCCCCTATTGATAGCAAATTGCTGATGAATTGCTTAATCCCCATCGGGCCGCTAAACAACTACTACCTGTCAGCGCTACAAGCTCCGTAATCTGCCTCGGTTCAGGAGAGCTGGCTGCTCACCGCTTTCTGAAAGAGAGCGATTCCACCCAAACAGCCTTTTAAAAGTTGAAGGTAATATAGCGGGGCTCAGCGATCCGTCTCAAAGCCCTCGGAGAAAACTTCACTGACAAGCATATAATGAGCCTCTGTGAGGATCTCCCACCATTTTATTGTGTCTTTATCTTTCTCTCTCTCTGAACTGAGAAAAAAAAAGAGAAGGGACCGAGTAAATTACCCATGCTTATTTATTCAGAGACGTCACCCCATGGAGCGACCCGCCCCCCCACCCCGGGCCTTCACACAGGCCTGAGCGACCCGCCCCCCCTGGGTCTTCACACAGCGAGCGCCAAATCGCATTCAGGCGAGCTGCTTGGAAAAAAAAAAAAACGATGAATGAAAAGAAAAGAGAAAGAAAAGAAAAGAAAAGGTAGTTGTTTTTTTTCCCCAAGAAGCTGCAAAAGAACAGGGCAGAGGCGACAGATAGAGGAGGGAGATTACAGTCTAGGGGGGAGGGTGGGGGGGGGAGGAGGGGGGAAGAAGGGAGGTAGAAATGAGAAGAAGAGCTGAAAGCAAAGCGCAGACTCACGAGGAACACAACAAGGAAAGGAGAGGAAAAGAGTTTTGGGGGTCTCGCGGGGAAAGCTAACGGGGTTCGGATCAGAGCGCCGGTTGAGTCTGGGGAGGGAGGGGAAACGAGAGAGAGAGAGAGAGAGAGAGAGGAGAGAGAGAGAGAGAGAGGGATGAGAAGGAGATGATGGAAACTTAACGAGGGTGGAGGCAAGGGGGCGGAGGGCTGGTTGAGCGCCTCCCGGGGGTCTTGGGAGGGAGAGGAAGACGGTTCGTCAAGTGCACCCCCCACCGAGAAGCTCGACGGGAGGTGGGGGGGGGGGGGGGGGGGCAGCTTTTTGTTTTGGAAGAGAGAAAAAAAACAAAAACCCCTCCCCTCCCTAGCAACCCCCCCCCCCCCCCCCCCCCCGACAACAACACGGCACGGAGAGGCACATGTAGTCCATATTTTAACCGGTGGAGCATTGTTGGAATAGCAGGGGGGATCCTTCTTCTCCAATCTCTCATCTTCCACCCCTACATGTACACACACACACACACACACACACACACACACACACACACACACACACACACACACACGTTTTATTCACGCATATACACACACTGTGCCCACCTACCTACCCCATGTTACACAGACACACCGAGGCTGATCAGAGGAGGTATTTTCGTGTGTGTGTGTGTGTGTGTGTGTGTGTGTGTGTGTGTGTGTGTGTGTGTGTGTGTGTGTGTGTGTGTGTGCGTGCCTCCTCTGATCAGCCTCCAGCGTAGCGGTTTATGTGGATCTAGATCAGATTAGCAGGCTAAAGCTAAATTCTGTCATCGCTGTGCTGGGCTTAACTGAGCCGGAGCGGGGGGGTCCTGCAGAGCGCCACAGTCTTACCTGCCGGTTCAGTCACGCCGTCCCACGTTCAGGTGTTGAGTTGGGCAGTGCGATGGCGGAGCAGATGGGTAGACTTGATGCAGTGAAGCTAGAAGCGTGTGGCCGGACCCGTCGGTGTTAAGTTCCCTAGTTACCCAAAACTTTAGCCCAAAGCTCCGCGGCTCCGCTGGCATGATTCTCAAAGTGAATAGATTTTCTTTCTCCACCTGCTACCTTGTTGCTCAATGAAATGCCTTTTGAGAACCAAGCGCATGAAATATTGAAATTGCAAAAGGGATTTTTATTTATTTATTTATTTTTAGTTCCGATATTAAGCAAAAAAAAAAAATGCAAAAATGCTCAGAAACCTGTCAGAGATATTTGGGTTGTTTTTGCCGTTGCGTTCTTTTGTGCCGGCTCTGTAACTTATTCATGAGACTATTCAAGACTCTCGGCAGCAAACAGCAGGAATATGAGGAAAAAACAACCAAAGAGAAGGTTAAAAAAAACAAGAATCAAGCAGGAGAATCAGCTCAGACGGGAAGACTGAACATGTGATGATGAATGTTCCTTAAAGTCGATCAGATGAAAGAAACCAAAGACGAGCAGAAAAGACGAGGGGGGGGGGGGGGGACTGAGAGGAGGAAGGGGGGGGGGGGGGGGGAGGGACTGAGAGGAGGAAGGAGGGGGGGGGGGGGGGAGTGTCAGGCGAAGGGTGGAGGGGTGGAATTTCCCTGAGGGGGAGATGTGTTTGTGTGAACTAATCTCTCTCTCTCTCTCTCTCTCTCTCTCTCTCTCTCTCACACACACACACACACACACACACACCTCCTCCTCCCTCTCTCCCAGTCACTCAGTCAGTTGCAATAACACACTCAACTGAGGTCGGCACAAAGCAAAGTCGCTCACTCACCGGCTCACACACACACACACACACACACACACACCCACACACACACACACTCAGACACTTCAACACACACCTCCTCAGTGACGCCCAGCAAGCTGAAGCAAACTGACAGAAGAAGAAGAAGAAGAAGAAGAGGAAGGGAGAGACCGGAGGAAATAACATTTGAACAAGTGAAAGGGGAGAGTGTAAAACAAGCAAGAGAAGAAGCAGAAGAAGAAAAAGAAGAAGAAGAAGAAGAAGAAGAGATTTGGGGGCAACATCATTCAGGTAAGACCTCCATCTTTTTTGTCTTTTCCTGTCCGCCTCTCATCATCTTCTTCATCACGATGGCGTTGATGAATCAAAGTGCAGATGACCGTATGATAGCAGTGCAACGCGGAGAGCAGCGCGCTGTTGCACGTCGCGCACGTAAGACAGCTGCACGCAACCGGCTACCGAGCGGCGTGACCTGGCTTCACGCCGCCCAGGTTGACCCGTGCGGGCAGGGTCGCCCCCCCCCCCCCCCTGGAGGTCCGTGACCCCCGCGGCGTCCGGAACGAAATCCTCAACTTTCCTGCGCCGACGAGCAAGGCGAGGGTCCGAGGGGGTTTGGGGTTCAGGGGGTGGACGGCGTGGACGGCGTGGACGGCGTGGACGGCGTGGACGGCGTGGACGGCGTGGACGGCGTGGACGGCGTGGACGGCGTGGACGGCGTGGACGGCGTGGCTCTCAAACATTCTCACACATTTTAGAAGAGTTTTGTCCCAGGAGCCTCGTATCCGACTGTCTTTTGCTGTTGCTGATTTCGCACTGAATCGTAGAGAGAGAGCTGCCTGCACTTTTGTTTTGGTGGCAGATAATAGTAGTGAAACTCCTTCATATACATCTAGCCCCCCCCCCTCAGAGTGATAGAGGATGAGGAGGTACTCTCTCGGTGTGTGTGTGTGTGTGTGGGCAAGCACGTGTCCGTTTTGGTGAGCTACAGCAGGGGCATGAGAGCGTGATGGAAAGCGAGTGACGAGGGAGGTGGCAGACACCAGGCATGTTTCTGCGATGCCGTCGGTCTGGTTTTTAGTTTGGGGGTTTTGGGGAACCTGGATGAGACGCCGACGTCACACCTGCACATCTACGACGGCGTGTCCTCGCTTTTCTCTGCGCGAGGCTTAAACTACTCACGCGACCCACAGAGACTCGGGTGAAGTTGGGGAATTCAGTCTGTACCCTGAAAAACAAAATGTTCTACACGGTGATTGGAGGGAGGAAAACAAGCAGAGTGTTTCACGGTCACCGGGAGAGGGAGGGGACGGACATGGGCTTTGTTTTTGACCTTCGCTGTGTTTAGACAAGTGATGTGGGTAGAGAGAGAGAGAGAGAGAGAGAGAGAGAGAGAGAGAGAGAGAGAGAGAGAGAGAGAGAGAGAGAAAACGGATGAATGGAACCGTTGTTTTTCTCTTTGTGTGTGTGTGTGTGTGTGTGTGTGTCTGTGTAAGAATCACATGAGAGGTTAAGTTGAGATGTTGCGTGTCTCGTAAACAAAGCGATCACGTCACAATTATTGTTCCTACTTGAAGTAATAATTTGGAACGTTTTCATATAAATAAATGACGCCGGCTGATATGTAACCCTCATGTCACAGAACTGGACACACTGTTTGATTTGATTGACAGGTGAGCTTTCTAATATAATTTATTGAACAATAAATGCTAAAAAAAAAAAAATTTCATTTTCATTTTCTTGTATTTTTCTATCAAAGTCCCGTTACCTTTATTTCCTGGAAGGTGGCGTATCATTCGTGGTTCTTTCATGTTGTACCAGTGGGCGTACAGAAAAATATTTTTTTTATTGTGAAAATCTCAAACAGTTAATTGGTGTCATAGAACAATATCTCCTCCGTGGCAAGAGCCGCTTCCTGCTTCCCGTTTGCCACTGACATTGATGAAGTTGACGTCCACGGCTACATACCCTGTTCACACAACACAGCAGACAGCTGACACCCCGGGGCCAGGCGTACATTTACTATGAAGTATAGAGATGGAGAGAGAGAGGGAGGAAAGGGAGAAGAGGACGTGGGTGGATTGGGAGATGATGATGATGATGATGACGATGATGATGATGATGAGGAAGAATTAGGGCCACATCAGGGAAAGTTTGGTGAAAACGGATTTTGGGAAAATTGGGAAGGTGAGATGATCTGAGAGGGAGATGGAGCCTGAGAGCGGCATCGAAAGAGACAAGTGTGTCAAGACTAGGGAGGGAGGTCTGTCGCGCACGTGTGTGTGTGTGTGTGTGTGTGTGTGTGTGTGTGTGTGAGAGGGGGTCTCTGCCACCTTGGTAGCAGAGTACATCATGGCTGTTTGGGCACATTAAGGGGCATTAGCAGGAGGAGCAGCCCTGAATAATGCATGGCCATTATTTATGAGCAGAGTGCATACGTCTTGTGAAGCGCACTGAACCAGGCACACACACACACACACACACACACACACACACACACACACACGCTCAAAATCATGTAAATTGGTGATGTGTGTATATGTGTGAGAGAAAGAGACAGTGAGTAATTGCATGAGTGTGTGTGTGTGTGTGTGTGTGTGTGTGTGTGTGTGTGTGTGTGTGTGTGTGTGTGTGTGTGTGACATCGTTCAGACACCTGCAAATTCCCCCCTTTCCAACGCCGCGACATAAAAAGGGCATCATGCGATCATCAGCGCCGCTGAACGGTCGCTGGGCTCCGACGGGGCTGGCAGCCCGTTACCGGCAGACTCCACCAAGCAGCTCACATCATCACACCACATTACCCCCCGCGCGCCTATCAGACAGCCCCGTTCGGACGGCTTCAAACCCATCACCAACTTCTCAAGGATGATTTTTTTTTTTTCGGGTCGCTTCATCCTCAAAGCTTCACCGGGCAGCGCCGGGTTCGTCGGGGTCCACTGCTTGCCGCTCGGCACCTCGGCTGGCATCGAAATGAGAGGTGCAGAGTTACGAGGTTATTAAACATGTTAAGGCTTTTTTAAGAGGATGGCGTCAACTGTGCATTTTTTTCAATATTGAGAAATGAGTTATAAAAAATGTGCTTATAATCTTTTTGAGACTTTTCTGAAATCAAACCAACGAACCGGTAGACCGCTGACCTTTTCGAGCTCCAATTTAGGTTCTTGTTGTGTCTTGTTGGTGTCTGAACACGCTCAGTACCAGTCAAAGGTTTGGACACACTTACTCATAGAAAGGGTTTTTCTTTATTTTTACAATTTTCCACTATTTTAGAATAATAGTAAAGTCATCAAAACTGTGAAATAACACAAAAGGAATTATGCAGTGACCAAAAAAATAAAAATAAATCAAAACTATCTTATATTTTAGATTCTTCAAAGTAGAAACCCTTTGGCATTAACAAGCAAAGAAATTCCACAAATGAACTTTTAAAGGCCACAATCACTATGTGAGTGTTTAAAATGATGATTTAATCATTGTGGTTCCACATTCTCCACCTCTAAAGTCTAAATGAAAACTACTTGTTGGGGGTGCATTTCAATTTAATTAAAATGTAAGTTTTGAAAATAAATTCATACACAGGCATCAACTTCTTTATTTGTCTAAGAACATTTCAAGCATTTAAGCATCAAGCCTTTATATCAAAATGTCTTTAGAGATCATGAGAAACAGAAACAGGTGTGTCCTAACGTTTGACTGGTACTGTACTCATCTGACCCAACAGGAGGTTCAGTGTTAACTGTGTTTGAAAGCCCTGAGGCGAGAGTTCATCAACCTGGCGGCCGGCCACTCTGTCGGGGTGAAGGTTCACAGTGAGGAAGCACACCTACACGCTGTCACACACACACACACACACACACACACACACACACACACAGGTTTTATGGTTAGATGTTTGGATTTCGGAGTCTGGCTTCTACTAATAACGTGACACCTCATTGATTCCTGCAGGGAAATTGTCCTTTCACTTTCCCTCTTCTTCAGAGGTCAGAGGTCAGCCGTATCCCTGGAGCTGTACATCTATCTATCTATCTATCTATCTATCTCTCTCTCTCTCTCTCTCTCTCTCTCTCTATCTGTCTATCTCTCTGTCTGTCTGTCTGTCTGTCTGTCTATCATCTATCTATCTGTCTGTCTGTCTGTCTGTCTGTCTATCTATCTGTCTGTCTGTCTGTCTGTCTGTCTGTCTGTCTGTCTGTCTGTCTGTCTGTCTGTCTATCATCTATCTATCTATCTGTCTGTCTGTCTGTCTGTCTGTCTGTCTGTCATCTATCTAAAATACTATCAGCAGTCTACCACCAGGTGAACCTCAGCCTCGTCCTATCACTGTACCAGACTGCTCCCCCACCGCCTTCCTACCTCCCGGTGTTGTGCCAATTCAAATGTACAGTAACAGAGTCATTAGACCCGACCGCCGCCCCCACCCACGCCCCCACCACCCACTCTCCGCCCCCCCACCCCCTCCCCCCTTCCCCTCCCCCTTCCCCCCATGAAAAAATAGAAAAATAAATCAGACCAAGGTCAGGAGGGCTGACCCAGAAACTCCAGGGGGACGAACACGGCTCTACATTTGTGGGGTGACCTTGATGAATTCCAGACAGCAGGAGGGAGTTGAGACGCAAACTGGGTGGCATGTGAGTGTGTGTGTGTGTGTGTGTGTGTGTGTGTGTGTGTGTGTGTGCACGCGTGCTGTGTGAGGTTAACAATGGCTCTTAGTGCGCACTCTCATTAATTTCCAGTCACAGAGAGGGCCCGAGGACTGGGGAGGACTGGGGAGGACCGGGGAGGACTGGGGAGGAGGGGATGGGGAGGGTGGATTGAGTGTGTGTGTGTGTGTGTGTGTGTGTGTGTGCGTGCGCACGAGAGGGTGAGGTGGGGGGTGGGGGGTGGAAAGAGGGAGAAAGGAGGGGAGAAACCGGGATGAAGGAGGTGGGGGGGTTAAGTAGGAAGGCAATAAAGCCATTTAAGAGTCATAAAGTGTTTGGTCAATCAAACCCCCCCCTGCTGAGGACCTTGTGTGTGTGTGTGTGTGTGTGTGTGTGTGTGTGTGTGTGTGTGTGTGGCCCACATCCATATGGGCCTATGTGTATGCATGTATATATGTGTGTGTGTGAGAGAGAGAGAGAGAGAGAGAGAGAGAGAGAAAGCATAAAAAAAAATGCGACAGACATTAGGTGTCATTTGTCTAGCTACAAGACATGTGTGTGTGTGTGTGTGTGTGTGTGTGTGTGTGTGTGTGTGTGTGTCTGCACATGCATTTGCACCTGCATCTATGCCGGTGCATTGATCTATCTATCTATCTATCTATCTATCTATCTATCTATTTATCTATCTATCTATCTATCTATCTATCTATCTATCTATCTATCTATCTATCTATCTATCTATCTATCTATCTATCTATCTATCTACAGTATCTATCTATCTATCTACAGTATCTATCTATCTATCTGTCTATCTCTCCACCCATCTCTCTCTCTCTCTCTCTCTCTCTCTCTCTCCATCCATCCATCTCAACAGAGCTGCTGGCAGGTGGTTTGGTTTATTACAGTCGCCGTGGGGAAGCGTTTGGCCGTAACACCACACCAACTGTGGCGTCATCTGTAACCAGCATCATCACCACCGCCACTCTGTCTCCCTCCCTCACCCTCCCGCTGTCTCTCTCTTCACAACGTCTCTCTTTCTCCACCCTTCCCTCCCTTCCTTCCTCTCTTCCTTATCCCCGGGCCTCTGGAGCCGGTTGCCCAGGGGAGACGGGGATGAGCAATCGTTGCCATAGTAAGCAACCGGCGGGCGCCTGCAGACACCTGATGATGCAAGCACAGCAACCTCGCTTCCTCCTCGGCTTTCCCTTTTGTTTCCCGTCTCTCTCTCTCTCTCTCTCTCTCTCTCTCTCTCTCTCTCCCCCCGTCGTCCGTCATCTCACTCATTTCCTGTCCGTAAATCTGAAATCATCCGCCCCGCTGCTTCATCTTGTCCCGTCTATTCCCGTTTCACTCTTCCCTTCGTCCTCCATGCCCGCGTGTTACCCAGAAGACAGCAGAGTTCAGGACCCGTGTGAGCCGTGGGCCCGTGGGCTCGCTGGCCCGTGGGCTCGCTGGCCCGTGGCGATATTGACCAGACACAACTAGCCCGCCCCCATCTGTCGACTTGCCCCCGTTCCAAACGTCCATATGTACACAAGCATTACACTTACAGGGAGGGGAGGGCGGGGGGGCTTTTATCTAACATGCATACACAACTCACCCTACACACTCATACTGACCCTAACTCACCCTACACACACACACACACACACACACACACATAGCTGCACTGATTTTCTATTGCAACTAACCCAGTAAAACGAGCTGATTGAGTTTGCAACCCTGGAGCTCCTGACCTCACTGATTTGCCAAGATAGAAGGACATGCCCACATCTCACACACACACACACACACACACACACACACACACACACACACACAGACACAGACAGACACACACACAGACACAGAGCCCCCCCCCCCCCTCAGTCACTCAATGATCGTCGGGTTAAATCCATTGTGACGGGTCAGCCTCCGCTCACCGTCAGGCCAAGCTGTCAGGGCTCCTGTCGCTGTGAGAGCCCACATATGTGCTGTGTATGAGCGCGTAAACAACAGGGATGGGGGGGGTGGTGTGTGTGTGTGTGTGTGTGTGTGTGTGTGTGTGTGTGTGTGTAAAAAGGTTGGGAAACTGCAACCTCCAGTCAGTGATCTAACATCCACCAATATCATCAAACTATCAAATATCAATTTTCAGAAAAGCCTGAATCCATGTTTTCTTTTAAAAGATGTGATGTCACTTCATCAGTTTGACTTCCATAATGATCATCAAGGTTTAAAACTATGCAAATAAAAAGGAGGGTAAAAGTGATAAATAGACAGACAGACAGACAGATAGATAGAGAGAGAGAGGGGGGGGAGAGAGGGAGAGAGAGGGGGAGAGAGGGGGACGGCTCGACCATGTACCTGGCTCAAGGGACGACCGAGCACCGCCAGGCAGACAACCTTCTCTCTCTCTCTCTCTCTCACCTCTCCTCATCCAAATGCCATACACTGGGCCCTGTGCCAGCTGTACACACACACACACACACACACACACACACACACACACTCCAGACACACACACCAGACATGCAGACATTAGCATGGAGTGTATGCCAATGGCGGTGCCCAGACACCGATGCCAAAAGCCCTTTTAATTAGAGCAAAAATATACACACACTCCCCGCTGTTTTGCTACTGTCTCACACACACATGCAAACACACATGCAAACACATCCACCATACATGCTTTCCTTTTTTGCATGTACACACACACACACACACACACACACACACACACACACACACACACAGACACTCGTTTGATAAAGCCACATTTCCAAATCCCCTGCAAACTCTGATAAACAAAACAACAGTAGAACCCCCCCCCCCCCCCCCCCCCCCCCCCCTTTCTCCTCCATACACACACACACACACACACACACACACTCTGCTCATTATCAGTGCTCCATACACACACTAAACACACACCAGAGAGGGAGCGGGGCGCTTTTTGGTGTTTGATACGATTGACCCAGATCTTCAAGCGCGAACGGCTGAAGATGCAAAGGGGAGTTGGCATTGTGGGGGGAGGTGGAGGGGGGGGGGGGGGGGGGGGGGGGCGAGGGGGGAGGGGCTGTCTGGGAGTTATGAATGTGTGAGTGAAATGAGCAAGAGGGTGAAGGAGTAGTGGGGGGTCGGGGGGGTCTGAGTTTTTTCCAACGAGTATAATTTGGAACCCAGCAGGGGGTTGATGGGCAAGAGGAAGGCAGACCTCAGCGAAGGTCAGAGCGAGCAAGTGAGAAAGAGAGAGAGAGAGGGGTATTTATTATTATTATTATTATTATTATTATGTATTTGTTAATATTATTATTATTGTTGTTGTTATTACTTATATTATTGTTATTATTTTTGTTCATTTATTATTTATTATTATTATTATTATTATTATTATTATTATTGTTATTACTTTTATTATTTTTGTTCATTTATTATTATTATTATTATTATTTTGATTCGTTATTATTAATAATAACACTTATTTTTTAAAGTATTGTTATTATTTTTATTTATTATTATTATTATTATTATTATTATTATTGTTATTATTATCACTATTATTATTATTAGTAGTATTAGTAGTAGTAGTAGTATTTATTAATGTCAGCTTGGTAGCTAGCTAACCGTAGTATCTGTACGGCTAACATTATGTGGCTAGTAAGAGCAAGTAGCCTGCTGGCTAGTTGACTGTAGCTAAAAAAACTTTATACGTTACATCTAAATATGGAAACAAACCTACGTACTGAATCATTCACTTCACTCATAACGTTGCTGTCCCCTCACCACGACCGCCCACCTAGCCCTGCTGGAATATATTGAGACGCTTTTAGACCGTTCTCCGATGGACCGCCATGACGGCACCAGCGGTGGCTGCTGGTTGATTTATGATGCGACTGCCACGCCCCTATTGATATTGCTGCAAATTCTGTATATTTACGTCACAGTTTGCAGACCAAGTGTGAAAAAGAAGAATATTGAGCAGTCAAACGGAAAAAATCCCTGAAAGGTTTTTATTGTTTTTGTTGAAGAACATTTGGAAATATTGTATGCATGTTTTTTCAAACTCAAGTACTCTTTATATTGCGCTTTGGCAACACAAGTAGGAAGGAAGAGAGAGGGGGCGGGGGGGGGCTCAGGAATCACCTTATCTCCAGACCTACTTGGGCACTTGAGTTTCTCTCCGTCTCCCAATCCCTCTGAAGCAAAGATAAGATTTTGCCACTTGAGCCGGTTCATACATCATCTCTCTCCAGGCGTAGTACCTGGCGCCGGGTTCCTCTAACTCCTCAGAGAGATAGGAGTGGCGTTGCAGATCGGTGCAACCCCTCGACTTCAACGGCGGAGCGAGAACTCCTCTCACTTTGTCACCCGGCCCTCGTGTACATTTCAAATAGGAAGCCTGCTTTCCAGATGGGATTTCTTTATCGGGCATTTGTGATGTTATGGGACGGTATGGAGCTTTCAAAACCGAGGAACACAAGAGGAGGCCTGATCCGGAAGCATGACCGATTCCCTTCTTCCTCAAATGGCTTCATCTATTTTGATTGCGGACCCCCCGCGGTTTGTTAGCCGTCTCCTCTCCAGGCGGGTAATGGGAACGGGACGGGGAAATAGGACCGGGCTCGTTACGTTTCCTTTGTTATCCTGAGAGGCAATCATCTCCGCGGCTGTGATGTATGTGTGCAGGAATCACTGAGCGCCACTGGTTTAAACAGAGGAAATACGAGAGAGAGAGAGAGAGAGAGAGAGGGGAGAGAGAGAGAGAGAGAGGTGATGGAAGGTGAAAGCGAGAAGAAAAGGAAGAGGAAGCAGGGGGGGAAGGAAGGAAGGAAGGAGTCTAAAGGGGGGATGCGATGGGGGAGTGAAAGAGAGACAGATGAGGGGGAGGAAAGAAAGAGGGAGTAAGGGGGACTGAGGGAGGTTTATCTAACTCTCCCAGCCGTGGTGATATGGCGAGCTTGGCAATCCAAGGCGTTTCACTATGCCACCCCCTACCAGGCACAATCTTCCTTGCTGCCTTACACACACACACCCTCCTGCAGAGTCCACACACACACACACACACACACACACGCTACCTCAATCCCATCCCTCCTCCCCACTACCCGTCTCACCCTCCCTCTCTCTGTACAGGATAATCCTTCTACCCCCCCCCCACCCCCCCCTAAAATGCCAGCGCTCAGTCAAGAGATATTTCCGAGACACATGCTGCGCGTTCGCAAGCGCAACACAAAAGGCGCGGCGCTCATGCACGTGACGCGAAATGCACACGCACCGAGAAACAGGAGCGCCTGGAAAAAAGCAACGAGACACGGGGACTCTCCCAAAACGTGCACCAGCATCTGCCTTTCACAGATAATTACTCCCAACCCCCTTTTCTCTCCCCCCGTCTCTCTCTCTCTCCCCCCGGCCAGCGCCTCACTGGTGTTTGTCAATATGGAGAGTTCACGCGTCATTGACAATCCTGGCGTTGTTGTTGTTGTTGTTGTTGTTTTTTCCCTTCCGTCCGCGCTGGCTAATTTGAATCACAAGAAGCGATGAGCGAGAAAGAGACGGACTTGCAATGATTCATGTGAGCCTCATTGAACAGGGCTGAGAGGCTAACTCAGAGCTCATATGGCGCCAATAAAAGAGCCATCCGGCCATTAAGCGGCGCTAATGGAGTCCGCCATTTTGTTTTTATTTTGTCTCATGTACAGACAGAGCATGGCTACATGACATCCTATTTATTCAGATGAAACAACTTTCAGTTTTCAACAACAATTGTACAAAGTAAAACTCGTTCGGTCGTTTTTCCAAATCCAATCTTTTTTTATTCGTCAAGCTAAAAATATACCAAATAAAAGTTTATTGAATTAGGCCATTTGGGAACAGTGAGGAATGATGATACATGATAGGCCGAGAGTATAAACCCTCTTTATTCAGATGAAAGAACTTTCAATTTCAAAGTAAAAGCATGGGTCTTTGAGGTGTACAGTAAGCTGCTTCTTACTTCCAGTTTAAACTCCGTCTCATTTCAAATTTCAAATTAAAAGTTTATTGAATCGGAATATTTCAGGGAACAGCGAGGAAAGGTGAGCTCGTGTTTTATTTATGAGCAGCTAAGAGGCTGCTGCAGGGCAACCCCATTAGCATGGCGCTGTGTTTGCTAGCAGATCAGCATCAACAGCGACAGAATCAAACGTAAACGTGCACAAAGGAGAGGCAAACAGCCGCGAACGGGCTGAGAGACAAAGGTGAGGGTTAAAGAGGACGAGGGAAGAAGGAGGTGAAGAGGGAGGGTGGAGAGAGAGAGAGAGAGAGAGAGAGGAATAGAGGTCACGAGGGGAGGTGGAAGCCAAGCAGAATGCGCGACTTGACAGCAGGGGGATATTCAGGCGTATCGGAGAGTCATGAGGGACTCGTGTAACCACTTAACACACAGCATCTGTCTCGCCGTGCACACACACACACACACACACACACACACACACAAAATTCCCCCATGATCCCTTTCTCTCTCGTTCTCTCATTTACACACACCACTCAATGATTCGCCTCAGCCCGCAAATTGCCACATTTTATCAGCATGATGAGTCTCGGTGCGCTGACCCTCAGGTAGCTGCCACCACACTGATGCGCTGAGCGTCTTTTTTACCAGCGACGTTAGTCCTTGCGATCTGCTAGCATACCTTTGGTGGTCAAGGGCAACTTCGCAATTCTCAACCATTATTCTGCGCTACAAAGCCAAGAGGGCAATCACTGTGTGAGTGGTAGGAAATGTGACAAAATGAACGTTAGCTTTAATAAGTATTGGTAAGAGGCGGGTGCTTTTATGGGCATTTGGTGATAATACATCTAACTCCTGGTCCTGACCTATAGAGCGGTGCAGGAATGAGTCCTATGACCCGGAAGGGAGTTAGCATTTTTCAACTTCCGGTTCCCTCGTCTCGAAGTCAATGGGTTTTTTGAATGGGTTTTTGGTTAGATGCCTGAAATAAGGTCTGTGGTTAACACAAGCTTAAGAGGTTTTCACGTTTTGTTCTACGACATAAAATACTTCAGTAAATACCCCACTTGTGAATTTTGACATGTCTAAAAAAAGGCGGTAGCTAAGAAGTGGCTAAATGACACTACAGAGGTTGTCGGGGACATTGAACGCATCACGCCGAACACGATAACTCATCTACTCACTAGTCCTCCTTTACAGCCTCTAGTTGTGTTTCTACTCGCACTCTTCTAAACTATTCTGACTCAAACTTTACAACTTGTAGATTTATTATCAGTTTATAGTATTTTTAGTGGTGGCGACATTGAAGTCATGAGACTGTGGTGTAGTTCGTTTATAGCATTAGCTTTTTACTTTTACGCTTCAAAAATCATAAAGTGGTGTTCATTTGTGAAGATTATCTTGCTGAACAAAACAAATCATAAACTTTTGTTTGCCACAATCCCATTGGCTTTTCACCCAAATTGTTGTAATGAAGTAGCTGTTAGTGTGCGTGTACTTTTATTTATGTATCTTTTGACTTAACTGTTGTACAAAGTATTACAGAGTATACACTTTGTCAGCTCTCCATAAGCATTGCACCAGAAAATGCCCCGTCGTCAAATACGTCTTAGCTAACATCCGTCCACTTAATAGTATTAGTGTGGTTGTGCCTCGCCAGCTAATAGCTAACAAAGGGATGGGCATTTCATGTTGTTGTTTCTATCACAGATGGAATAAGAATCAGAATCTTATATTTAGAAAAACTCAATAGTTTATAAAAACGTGCAACATCATATTGAACTCTGAACTCATTTTTTGCATTGCATGGGAAATATGAATATCCTACAGTACGTACATAACAATGTCTGTTTTTCTGAATTTCTACTCTGAGTACATTTTTACACTGGAAAATTAATTAACTAACATTTCAGCTAAGTAACAGTATTTCTACTTGAGTGGGATATTTTGGTTCTCTTTCCACCTCTGGTTATGACCGTTTACCTTCAGAGGACAGTTTGTCATCATTTCACATACACACATTGTCAATATAATTGATCTGAAGCTACTCAATATGATTTAGTGAAGGCTGAAGTGCCAAAAATCGTTTAAACAAATAAACAAATGGACAAACAAACAAACAAATAAATAAATGTTGCATGAACAGCTGTCGAGTGCGACCTTCTTCTTCTAACTGAATGAACGAATGTCACCACACCCACAACCCCACGGTAACAAACAAAACCGCACCGCTGTACAGTAGGTCGTCCGTCCACAGTCACCAGGGATGACAAAGGTTGCAGCAATGATGACGACAGTGTCGCCAAGCCAGGGGATAGCAGAGAGGTCGGGGTGCAGCCACGCTCCCTATAGGTGCAATTAGCGCTCCGCCACAGGAACGATGCTAGACAGGGTTCCTCCCCTGGACCAGAACATGGTTCAGTTAATTAATAACTCTGCCACGTCCGGACGGCTTTGGCACAATAACAACAACAACAACAACAACAACAACAACAGGAAAAGCACTGGGACAAACAGAACAACAGGGGGAAGAACTACAGGTGAGGGTTTTCCCACCGCTGCCTGCAGAGAAAAAAAAACACTTTAACATCCTTAAGACAACAGATGTTTGTGACGTTTAGTACGTTTGGTGTATTTTTCTTCTTCCCGTGGATAACTGGCCAAACGCAGACAACGTGACATCAGGTCAGGTCAGCTCAGCCTCATCACTGTGGTGTTCCTCACTGTGGTGTTCCTCACTGTGGTGTCCCTCACTGTGGTGTTCTTACTGTGGTGTTCCTCACTGTGGTGTTCCTCACTGTAGTGTTCCTCACTGTGGTGTCCCTCACTGTGGTGTTCTTACTGTGGTGTTCCTCACTGTGGTGTTCCTCACTGCTCTTCCCAGAGATCACCTGTCAATCAAACAGTGTGTCCAGTACTGTGACGTCTTTCTCCTTGGATTTCCTGTTGATGGAGTTTGAGTTCCTGTAGGTGGCGCTCTTTTCTTTGTCTGTTCAGCCACGGTGGCTATCGCTGCTCATGCTAACTACCCAGTTCTTCTTCTGTTGATTCCAAACAAATTGGAAATATAATACGCATCACTTCCTGTAGGCCAGATGATTTTTCCCAGGAAAAAGACTTACCTGACACTGTGAGTTTAGACCAGCAAATGGAAAAGCTTTCATGAACTGTCTGGAGGTTGGATCACGGTTGTGTTGTATCAGTGATAGAGAGTAGAAAAACAAACATTTATTTATATGAAATATATGTCAGTGATTATTATTTAAAGATACTGGATACTGTTGTGTTCATTTCTGCTCCTGACCATTACAAGCTATATAGCCTTGTGTTAAAAAAACAATAGTCCTAGAGTAGTTTGGTTGTTAGCAAGTGAGCAGCTGATCAGCTGATGGAACAGCTGGAGGTCAAGTGCCTTGCTCAAGGACACAGTGGTTGTTGAGGGAGAAGAGAGCGAGTCATTATTCACTGTCCCCGTCTAAATATCCCTGCTATATCACAAACAAACTGATCACATGTAGTCCATCAGTTAGCTTGCTGCGGTTTCTCGGCCTCCTTTGATGCATCCGTTTAGAAAGTGTGTGTTGAAACCCTACAGAACAAAGATTAAAGTCAATAAGACAATAAGTCAAACCTTCAACTTCGAACACAACTAATCCTCTATACTGTGAAAAGGGTTCAGCTGAACCTTGGGGAGACCTAAACCTCAGAACTGCATTCTTAAATATCTTAATATCTCCATCACACCACAGCCCTATATCTCCTCAAACGCTATGACATGTGAACTAGCCAAGCATATGTAGAGGGACTGCATTAGCCATGTGAGATGAAACGAAACGCTCACTAACCACGTCCTTATAATCCCAGTGATGCCGACACTGCATCCTCTCCCCTTTTCTTTCGTTGTCCAGACATCCTCCTCAGTTTTGAGAATTTTCCATCGTGTCTGTGGGAAAGGGCTTGGTGTGGAGAGGTTTGCATTGCAGGTGAATAAATGTGATCAGTGGTCACAGACAAACTATTGTTCTGTCCTGTTGCAGCTCCTGATTGATTTACATTAAAGCAGACACTTTTTAGGTCATTGAATTGAAATTTCTCAGTATTGATCATTTGTCAGACAGCTGTCCTTGCCAGATTTATCACATTTCTACTTCCTAGTTCTACCAAAACGCCACCATCAAAGAAGAGAACGACAGAAGAACAGTAGAATAATAAAATGACAATGGACAATAACATTTTTTTTCTTTGCTTCCAGGCTGTCCATTGAAGAGTCCACTTCTGAGGCCCCCTGCTGACTGTTAACAAGCACAACTCCGTGCATGCCTGGGAGCTACATGAGTGTGTGCACATAACCTCCACTCCACTCCAGTGTGTGTGTGTGTGTGTGTGTGTGTGTGCTCTCTGCCCAGTGGGCACCATGCTGTGGACAGTACTACTAGCGCTGCTCCTGCTGCTCCTGCTGCAGACTCAGCTTTGTGCGTGCTTAAGGGAATTACGCAGCGGGGGCTCCACCTCCGCTTCCTACTTGTCTTCATCATCCTCCTCCTCCTCCTCCTCCTCCAATGCCACCCAGCAGAGACTGCCGGGTGCTATTATTATTGGTGTGCGAAAAGGGGGAACCAGAGCCCTGCTGGAGATGCTCAATCTGCACCCGGATGTGGAAGTGGCAAAGGCTGAGGTAAGACACAAACGAATAACAGTGTCATCCGATAATAACACACACACACACACACACACACACACACACACACACACACACACACACACACACACACACACACACACACACACACACACACACACACACACACACACACACACACACACACACACACACACACACACAATCATACATAACATGGTGCTACTTCACATGAGCTAGCAACAGGACAATACCAGGGTAATATCTACCAGCAATCACCATGAACTGCTGCTTACTGTTAACGTAGTTACTGATGTAGTTTCCCACCTATTACTAAACCAAGCCTGTTGTTTCCTGCCTGGGAAGAGTGATGTTCGTTTGTATGAATGGTGGAATGATGGGTTTTTTCAAAAGACGAACGTGCACCTTTTTATTGACGTCAACGACACTACTCCCCTCTGCCAGGTGCACTACTTCAACGTGGAGGAGCACTACCGGCGGGGCCTAGCCTGGTACCGCGCCCAAATGCCCTTCACCGCGCTCGCTCAGCTGACGGTGGAGAAGACTCCCGGCTACTTCGCGGCGCCCCAGGTCCCCGCCCGGCTCTGGGACATGAACCCCGCCGTCCGCTTGCTGCTCATCGTCCGCGACCCGGCCGAGAGGCTGGTGTCCGACTACACCCAGGTGCTCCACAACCGCCTGGCGCGCCACAAACCCTACCAGCCGTTGGAGGAGCTGCTACTCCGCAAGGGCCACATCGACCCCGGGTACAAGGCTCTGCAGAGGAGCCTCTACCACCAGCACCTGGCCCGCTGGCTGGAGGTCTTCCCAAGGGAGCAGATCCACGTGGTGGACGGCGACGCGCTGATCCGGGATCCCTTCCCAGAGCTGCGAAAGGCTGAGAGATTTCTGGACCTGCCGCCTAGGATCAGCCCCAGCAACTTCTACTATAACACCACCAAGGGCTTCTACTGCCTCCTGTCTGCTGGCCATGATAAGTGCCTGGATGAGTCCAAAGGCAGGCCCCACGCTCCCCTGAGCACCCAGGCCTTCAGGAAGCTTTGCCACTACTTCAGGGAGCCCAACAAGTTGTTCTTTGAAATGGTGGGGAGATCCTTCTCCTGGTGTTGACTGGACAAACACTTCCTGAGCAAATCCAACGCAGAGGGAGACACTGAGTAGGGAAAGTGTTATATGTGTTATTTTTCTTGTGTTGGCGGGCAGACGAACGCAAGGATGGAAGCTTGATTAAAGCGACTGATGTCCCTCGTTGTTGATTATCTTCTCAGGCATAAATGTGGCCGAGTGCCGACCAGAATGACACAATCCTCATGTCTGGAGAATTGAAACTGCCCATGTTGTCTACGTGGCCAATACAAACCTTTACCATAACCATACCGGTGCCTCCTTGGACAGACGCCCGTTAAAATGCTCTGATGCATAAAGTAGCATTGGACCTGATACCCAAAGCCACAACAACTGTGCCATATAAAAGTCTTAAACAATCAGACTGAACTGTTTTAGTGGTTGTTGTTTTTGCAGGACATCAAAAGGAGACTTGGCAGTAACGTTGAAATAGATAACGGTTGAATTGAGTTCCAGCTTATTGTTGCGCTATGAACTCCTCAATTGCATCCAAGGTCAATCAGCTCAGCGCCACAATGCTAACATAGACTCTTTCAAACCAACTGGGTTCAACTCTTCACTGTTGTAAAAAGTATGGCTGTTAGCAGAAATGTTTTAGTTGAGTCATCCTGTTTACGTTTTTTGTTCTTATTCTACTAGGATGATATTTCACTTTCAGACGTGCAATTAGAAATATCTATTTTTAGCGATTTTGAAGACTCGTTTTTACTTTACTTTGAAGGCAAGTGTAAATGTATTGCTAGATGTTTTCTAAGATGTCCTTCTAATAAATGTGTTCAATCTTACAGTCTGAGCCTCCAGTGTTGTCTCCAGTCCACAGTTCAGATCATCGGATATTACAAAGTTGCAGAGAAACATACCATACGTCTACTGACAGGCGCCAGCCGTTCCTGCAAATGAAATGACATCGACAGATCTCTCTGAAACCTCCTCCCACTCTCTCTCTCTCTCTCTCTCTCCCACTCTCTCTCTCGGACAGAGAGTATGAACATGCTTTCTGTCAATGTCTTTTCAACATGTTCGTTACATCGAAGATCAAAGCGAGCCTACACTTCTTTTCATCCTGAAGTTATTTCCCCCAAGGAATTACTCTCAGTTTCACTACCACTCTAACAAATCAGACTTATAGGTCATCAGAAGGGCTGCGCTTTGAGTTTGACTCACATTTTAGCAACAAACACAATTATTTTTTGGACTAGATTGGACTGACCACAGCAATTCAATCCATATTTTCTACCAATTTGAAGATTAAAGTGGTAATCCTTTTATTTATTTATTTATCTATCCATCTGTCTCTCAGCCTCCTCACTGTGGTGTTCCTCACTGTGGTGTTCCTCACTGTGGTGTTCCTCACTGTGGTGTTCCTCACTGTGGTGTTCCTCACTGTGGTGTTCTTCACTGTAGTGTTCCTCACTGTGGTGTTCTTCATGTGGTGTTCCTCACTGTGGTGTTCATCACTGTGGTGTTCCTCACTGTGGTGTTCTTCATGTGGTGTTCCTCACTGCTCTTCCCAGAGATCACCTGTCAATCAAACAGTGTGTCCAGTACTGTGACGTCTTCCTCCTTGGATTTTCTGTCGATGGAGTTTGAGTTCCTGTAGGTGGCGCTCTTTTCTTTGTCTGCTAACTACCCAGTTCTTCTTCTGTTGATTCCAAACAAACCGAAACCATTAAAAGCATCACTTCCTGTCTCCAGGGGATCGAAAATAGATATTTATCAATATGAAAACGGATTATGACTTAAAACGCGGTCATTGTTTTGTGTGGTGTGTTTTAAGATGCATCACCTGTTCACTGCTGAAGAGGATATGAGCTGACGGCTGGTTTCTCGCTGTCACCCACCCACCTCCTCAAGAGAGAGCTGTAAAGACAAAGAGCGAGAGAGAGAGAGAGAGAGAGAGAGAGAGAGAGAGAGAGAGAGAGAGAGAGAGGGAGATGTAAGAATAAACAAATGAGTCTTGCTCTTTGAAGATGTGAGGCAGCCACCTCTTTCATGTGCTCCCACAGAGGCCCGTCCCCATGTGGACAATGAGTCGGAGTGAACATAGTGCCATATTTGATCAGAGAAATCTTCATTAAATCCGGTGGTGTTCCCAAGTTGGCAAAGGTTTCATAACTGACTTTCCATCGAACTCAGAATGATGCTCAATATAATGCTTTGCTTTAGAAGACATGAGGTTGGGTCTCCATCTTTGGCGCTCATTGCTGTGCTGTTTCTGCTTCCCAGAGATCACCTGTCAATCAAACAGTGTGTCCAGCACTGTGACGTCTTCCTCCTTGGGTTTTCTACTGATGGAGTTTGAGTTCCTTTCCTTTCTGAGTTCTTTTCTTTGTCTGTTCAGCCACGGTGGCTATCGCTGCTCATGCTAACTACCCGGTTCTTCTTCTGTTTGTTGCAATGCTGCTGTGCATCACTTCCTCTGCACCAGAGGACTTTTCCTGGGAAAGACCTCCCTGACACCGCGAGTTTAAAACAGCAAATGTAAATGCTTATACTTATTCTGTTTCCATGATGTAATTTATCACCAGCTCTTCATCCAACATGAAAACAACAAGCCAACAAGCACTCTATACATACCCATCATACCTTGTTGTATACTCTTCTTCTTCACTAACTATCTTACCTAATGCCATATCTTTTTGGATTTTGGGATTTACGTGTTTTTACACATCTATGAATGAAAAAGGAGGCATGTGTAGGTGGAAGGCCCATTTAAACTGAAGCCAAAGTCTTAATCTTATAACCAGCCCAGTTCGTTCTCCACATTTAACTGGATTGTGCTCCTTCTTCACTCTCCCAAAAGTTACAGCAATCGTCCTCAGCTAGATAAATCTACTGCTGTCCTGCTGAAAAAATGGGATTAACAAACCTCACCTCAGCCATTTCTATATCACCAAAATATGAACTCTCATGCACAGGCTTGCAGCCAAAAAGTATGTTTGTAGGCACACAGGATTCCACGTAATAGCCCATAACCCTGTTAAGGCCTTATTCGGTATATGCTGTTTTGATGCACAGGAAAAGCCCTGTATATATCAATAACGTCCACAAACTGCAAAAACCAACAGTAAATGATCAGTCTAGTCCTACTTACCAACTGCAAAAAACTAATAATGCTCTCTTCTTAGTGTCTGAAGTCACAGCGGATGGTCTGGTAACTAATTATTTGAGAGGCATTTTGAGTTTCATGTTACAATACCAGTCGGGTTCTGCTGTATAGCCGGATAAATGTAGGATAAATGCATGAGGGAGGACTTCTGTGCAATGGCTACCCCTGTATTTGGCTCCACTCTTACTTAGGAGGTCAAATAAATAACACTGACAGGGGGGAAAATGAGCTGACTGTCCCTCCCAGATGAATAAACCGTTGACAGTGGATGTGGCTCATCTAAAGATCCAGATGAGGTGCCTCTGTTTCCAGTGAAGAGAGAGCTATACAATTACTGTATACACACAAATATATACTTTCCATGAGTCCATGAGAGAGCATCAGGGAGGCTCTGACTGCTTACCTTCATCTGGTAAAGGTACACTGGTGAAGGGGATGGAGGTCGACTCTGGGAGAGGAAGACCTCTTAAATTCAGCTGAGGAAGCACACTGAAACTATCGATGAAAAAATGAAAAAAAAAGACTATTTAGAGAATATCAAATAACTTCAACTAATCTTACTGTAATGGAAACAACGGTGTGCAAACTGAATGCATTCAAATTGAAAGAGCATTCCCATTCCAAATATTGAGCAAGTGTAAATGCTGTTCTTGTTGTTGAGCTGCAACACCGACAGCCAGCGAACTGCAAAGGTTCTGTACAAGGTCCACTTGTAACAACAAGTGGAGCCGGGCTCAAAGTGCTTCACAACCGACTGAGAGCGCTCCCAGGAACACCACAGCCCATCAGACAAATCGTTGCTGCAGGAAAAGAAATTAGCAGAGGAATCACAGAGACGGTTGTTTTGGGGCAAATGGAGCCTGGACACGCTTCAGCCTCGCAGTCCAGACATTGGGAATATAAATGATCCAGCTGGGTACAACGAACACAGGACACGGTGGTAATGTGCAACTTGTTCAGCTGGCTGTCATGTGGGACATGTTGGTATAGTTTGGTGTGAAAGCCCAGTGGAGCAGTAGATCAATCCACACCAAGACCTTTCATCAGGGGAGACGCTTTGTACTCTTGAAGATCAGCAGCTGCAGAAGTCTACTTTTTCAAAGTCGACTCGTCACTCGGTGGCCTGAAGGACAAATCGACTAGTCGGTGTGTACAAAAGACCAAACTTAAACATACTGTTATTCGGCTATGGCCAAAATAACTTTATTACACTTATTTGTTTTCATAGACAATATCAACAACCACTATCACACACCCTGTGAAGAGCTGGGCCTTTACAACTATACCCAAAGGTGATAATTAACAGATCATTTTTCTTACAAAAAATAATCGCAAATCCTCACAAACGAATTTACGACTAGTCGACTATTTTGGCGCATCCCTAATGTTAACATGCACCTTCACCTTCCTCATCGATTGTGACTGTTTTTTATGGGGTTTAGTCGAGGCCTCTGAACTTCAGTCATATGTAGGCTGTATATGTGTGTATGTGCGTATCGCCGCTGTCCAGTGAAAACCTCATTATTTCCAAAATGTCAACTTTGAAGAAACTAACAGCTTGGTGCATTTTTTGAGTTCATGCGGGGGTTTTGAAAGGGGTTCAAAAGAGAAACGGTTTCCCAACCCATGGAGGAGAATGTAATCCTTCAACTACAAGACTCCAAAATATCCGGGCCGCCTTCCTGGCTCAATAATTTTGCTGTTATATTTTCATAGCATTAATTGCTACAGTTCGTTAACATACAGGACTGGAGAGCCAGAGGAAGAATATACTTTAATGTCGCAATACAAAGAGTTCCTACACCTTTTTGCTTATTCAATTTCATGACTTCTCCAAGGCTATTGCATGACATATAGTACCATTTCCATGATCAATATTTGTCAGTCACCAACAGGAAGTTTCTGATTTGTGTTTTCATTCCTCCAAGGGAAGTGGATCAGCAAGCAGCCTTCACGTTAAACATTTCACACATTATCAACACATGTTCCATAACCTTTCCAGGTTTTCCATGACAGTAGGACTCCTGAATGTTTTCTGATCATTCCAAGTCAGGAATGAGACTGTGGAAGAGCACTGGCACCCTCAGCTGGCAGATCGTGAAACTACAACAAACCATCTTGTGTTGAACTATGAAAATGTGTTGTAGGTGGAAAAAATGTGAAAATGCCAATTGCTAAAACAGACTTCAACAAGATGGTAGTTTTTTGTCACGGCAGCCTCAGCCTCTCCTTCAACTAAGCAGTGCAATGCAGTCCTGCAGGTCAACACACCCTATTTATGTATCACCAAAGTGTGGATCATACACTCCATTGCAACCAAAACATATTCATAGGCACATAGGACTTCAGATAAGTTTATATTATAGTCTGTACAGGATTGTCCCTATCCTTGTGTATAGGAATGTCCCTGTACATGAAAAGCACTGTAATATCTTTAAAGGGTCTAACGTCTTGGGCAGTAAGTCTGTTAGCACCAGTACCTACTGTTCATTTTAAGCATTGGTGTGGTTCAGATGAGCTGGTTCAGCTTTTTAGTTGTTTTTTTGTTCCTTCTCCAAATGTCAGGATATCAGCAATATGCAGCAGCCATAGTCAAGGAGCTCACAGATGGCGAGACATTTGCTCCACAGTGGGCCAGTACTGCAGCATCGGGGGTGCCTGGTGTGTCATGTCACATTCGGTGGACTGAGCAATTTTAAGCAGGTTTCTGAAATCTTGCAACTCAACAGCCAACAAACAAATATAGCATAAGACTGCAATGTGGTTGGTTTTGACAAGGTTTTATATTTTGATTAAAAAAAATATTTTCAAATTCTTAATACTTCATTTATGCAGAATGCAAGTCCAAATATTACATTTATTAAAAATAACTCAATTTTAAAAAAGCGCCTCAACATTTGATTTGTGTTGGTTTACTGATGCTCCATCCAAACGTTCTTAGTTTTTTTAATAAAAGAATAAAAGTGCAAAGAAATAACCACAAAAACAAGTTGTTCTTTTTATATAAAAATGGTTTTAACAATTCCATTTTTCAGTATAAAACATTACAGAATCCCAGGCCAATCAAACAAATTCACTGTCACCATTTGAAATAATGATAAATTCCCCAGTCAAACGTTCTACAATAACATACAAAGTTTTTTTCTTCCATTATGGGGTTTTCGGTTTTTTTCCTAGTTATGGGAAAATATTACAATAACACAAAGTCTAACAATCACTCTTCGTTAGCTATAATATTAATAATAAAAAAGAACAAATGTGAACTCCTGGTCCGATCCAAGCCCCCACATTTCTGGTCAACAAGGCATCTACGCAGTCTTCTGCTGGCCCTTCTTCCCGATGAGGGATTTGTGGATGTGGGGGATCACACCTGCAAAACAACACAGCGGTAAGACAGGTGTACACATGAAGAGAGGCTGGTCGAGAGACCGGTCGAGAGACCTTGTGAAAGGATATTTGAGCTGAATGCAGAATGAATAGACCTGATGGCTACCGAGATGTACATCTATGTGTGCGTGTATGCAAGCATTGTAGAATATGTAGTCTTGTGATCAAGACAAGCAAGAAATTAAAAGGGGGAAAAGCTGAAGAAAAAAAAACCTCCACCACAAATGAATGGAGATTTGTGTTGTGCTCCAAAATAAACTGAATATATCCATAAGAGGTGTGGGCTCTGAACTCACCTCCTCCAGCGATGGTGGCCTTGATGAGCGAGTCCAACTCCTCATCACCACGGATGGCCAACTGCAAGTGACGGGGAGTGATACGCTTGACCTTCAAGTCTTTAGAGGCGTTGCCCGCCAACTCTAGTACCTTGGAAGAAAAATAACAGAAATAAATGCAAACAGGCCCACTTTGATACATCTACTATTCCACATACAAACACACCTCTGATGCATATGACATCCAGTAGCATGCGAGGCAATCACAAACATGCAAGTTGTAGGGATGTCTTACTTCAGCAGTGAGGTACTCGAGGATGGCTGCACTGTACACAGCTGCTGTGGCTCCTACACGGCCATGGCTGGTTGTACGGGTCTTCAAGTGCCTGTGGATACGACCCACGGGGAACTGACAGGAAAGAGGAAAGTTGTTAGAGGCCAAGAGAAAAACAAAGGCTGCAGATTCTCAGTTACCGATGAGGGAGGCTAGAAATGCAGGCAAAACAAAGAAATGACAGTCACACATGGTGCTAGAAAGAGGTGTTCAGTTTTACCTGCAGTCCAGCCCTCTGGGAGCGTGACACTGCTTTGGCCTTAGCTTTGCCACTGTCCTTTCCTGCCTTGCCACCAGCCTGCATGGGGATAAATTAAAGAACTTTACAACACAAAACATGCACGTTATAAAAGACTTCAAACCACATAAATAAGAGCCATATAAAATTGTGTCTGATGTGGTTGTCACAATGTTTTAATTCTCAGCCACAGCAAAGAGCAGAATCATCTTGGGTTCCCTGTGTGGTTTTCTAGCAAGACTAAGCCCAGACCCAACAAATCAATGTCTCCTTTTCAAGTTGCCAGTGAGTGTAAAATCAAACATCATAACGTTGTCTGAGCCGCTAAAGTCAAGTTGAGAGTCAATTCAAGTCCACACCACTAATAAAAGCACATAATGTTGGTATTCTAATGTGTATAAACGGCCTGTTTGATGGAAACACTTTCCCGCCAATCAAAGAATAACGTATAGCAGCTGACTAACAAATCAAAGGCGGTAACGGCTGACTCATTAGCAATTGAATGCAAAAAAGTTTGCAATCAACATATTTGATAAAGTAACAAATAAGCAACCACTCTGGAAAATTGGAAGTGTCAGAAGCCGTCAACGAGCTGGCATCAACAAACCCGCGACGTATGGCTAATAGACGCGCCGCTTTAACTAACGTTACAGCTAAGGTTAAGTTTTCATCCCCGGTGACCAGATTCAGCAAAAACAAAAGTTTGCTACAAAAAGTCACGTTACAGCATGGAAATCGTGCGCAATTAGTGTTACGATACACAATGTATATACAGTCCCTTTGCTATACAACAAGCCTTATCGACCAGACCTCAAATAATAGCCAGCTGCTCGTCAAATAACGTTAAACCAGGGAAATGGTTAGCCGCAGTAGCTTGCTAACGTTGGCTAATCCACCTTTCAGAGAGGCTAACGTAAGTCAAACACACTGGCCACACCATTTATGATCAGAGTACATTGTGATTGTTTTGCCACAAGTAGGCAAAAGAGGAACTCGCAAAAAATAAAGCAGCAAATGTCTTGTCGGTAAGTCGTAAACTCGAATGCACCGGGCTAACGTAAACGCTAAAATGTTAGCTGACAGTTAGCGCTTTAGCAAGCTTTTAAACCACACACGTTCTGGTCGAATTTGCACAGTTCAATTTCAACCAGCATTTTTACAGTTCCACCAGAACTACAGAAAAAAATTACCAAGAACCCCCGCAACGTATTATCAATAAACAACCAGCCCATACCATTTTTCCGTGTCGTTATTTGATTGTAGGACCGAGTGGATCGCAAATAATTTCGGCTCCCGAAAGGAAAGAAACAATAAACCCTTTCGCAAATCTTTGCGTGCGACCCCTCGCGGGTGTAAATTATAACCAATCAGAATCCCTGTTGTTACTTCGAATCTCTTTTTAGACCAATAGCCGCTCGCCTTACAGAACATTTACCCATCCCCCACCCTAAGATCAGCATGCCCCTTTGCACACGAGACCAACAAGTAGGCGGGATTGTCGATGATACAGTTGGAAGAGTGTCCTTCCAGGGTTATCGGTCCCAGAAACATACAAAATACATTAACAGGAGGCCATAGTTTAGATAAAACACTTTAGCTGTACTGCATGGATACTGGTGACATCTTGAAATTATATTGCATTTGTATTGGCATTTCGTCTGGACGGTGGGTTTATCAAATGTAGGTGCACCGACGAACACATTCCCCGGTGCAACAACAACATTCTTGGTGCTCGTAGGGACAGTTTAGGACTAACAGTCCTCTTCCGTCACTCGGTTCCTTGAAGAGTGGAGGGGGGGGGGGGCGCAACTAGCCGTTAAACATTTTTATGCTGAACTGAAGGCCAATTATGGATTGTTAATACAATATGTACTCGAATGTCATCCAGTAGGCGGACACGTTTCCTTGACATGCAGGGAAATCCGCCAGTGAAAACGCACGTTTTCCATCTGATGTTGTGATTGGCAGTCGCAACGGCCAATCGGGGCTCAGTAGCCAGCGTCCGGTTTCTACGCGAGCTCGGTGAACAAGGGGGGGTCAAAGATACGCAGAGAAACTGGCTGCTGGTGGCGAAGATGGCGGATGGGGACAGTGGCAGTGAGCGCGGTGGCAGCAGCGGTGGTGGAGGGGGAGGTGGCAGCGGATTTCAGCACTACCAGCGGGAACCGGAGACCCAGGAGCTGGCCTCGAAGCGGCTGGACATTCAGAATAAACGCTTCTACCTGGATGTAAAGCAGAACGCCAAAGGCCGGTTCATCAAAATCGCCGAGGTCGGAGCCGGGGGCTCGAAAAGTCGACTGACCCTTTCTATGTCAGTTGCAGCAGAGTTTCGTGACTATCTGGGAGATTTCATAGAGCACTACGCCCAACTTGGGCCTAGCAGCCCGGAGCAGATCGCTCAATCATCCGGTGGGGATGACACTGGGCCTAGACGGGCCTTGAAGAGCGAGTTCCTGGTTCGAGAGAACCGAAAATACTACCTCGATCTGAAGGAGAACCAGCGGGGGAGATTCCTCCGGATCCGCCAGACCGTCAACCGTGGGCCCGGTTTTGGAGTCGGGGGAGGTGGTATCCCCGGGGGAGGCATGCAGTCCGGACAAACCATCGCCCTCCCTGCCCAAGGCTTAATAGAGTTCCGTGACGCCTTGGCCAAGTTGATAGATGATTACGGGGGAGATGACGAGGAGCTGGCCGGCGGCGGAGGGGCCGGGGGCTACAGCGAGCTTCCGGAGGGCACCTCTATCATGGTGGACTCCAAGCGGTTCTTCTTTGACGTGGGATCTAACAAGTATGGAGTTTTCCTGAGGGTGAGCGAAGTTAAGCCCAGTTACAGAAACTCTATCACCATCCCATTCAAAGCATGGAGCAAGTTCGGGGGCGCGTTCAGCCGCTATGCCGAGGAAATGAAAGAGATCCAGGAGAGGCACAGGGATAAAATGTATGAGAGGAGAGCAGGAGAGGAGTCGGAGGCGGACGACGCGGACGACGATTGATCAAGCTGGCTGCTTGTAATCAAGCTGACAACATGATGCAAAGCCTGGAGATAGATAGAGAGAGAGAGGAAAGAATATTTTGTGCATGACGAATTGAACTCAAAATGATAAAACAGTGGAGTAAATAAAAAGTATATTTGACTGAGAAATTACTGTCTATATAAGAGAATCGTGTTCTAAAGTTTTAGGTGGATGTTATAGCTAAATGAGTGCGGACTGCAGTAGTCAGCTCCTGTTTGAGATTCCCCATTGATGAAAAAAAAAAAATTATAAATATTGATTGTCCTTTTTGATAACTTCACACATGTAGCCCAGCAAATTAAGTTTGACAGTGCTCAAGTCACAGCAGTAGGTTACCAGTCCCACTTCTTGACCAATATCCAATGGTAAGAGCTCACCTGGATCTGACCTGTAGCCTGCGTTATTATAATAATGATGATAAGCAAGTGTGAAAAGTGTGATGTATTCGAACTAAGAGGCGTGGAGAAGGCACCTGCATCACTTACCATGGCCGTGTGTTTCGTGACCTGTACAGTTAGCCCAGATAGACCCACTGTAACTTTGTTTGAGAGCACCAGAGCCACTGTCTCAGCTATAGGGGGCATCCTTGGCATTGCAGGACGTCCGCTCAGCAAGGTCCCATAAGGCGATCTGTTTAAAGCACAAGACTCATTTGAACTCTGAACGCCACCTGGTTCTGTCAAAGCAGGATGGGCGTCCACCCGGGATCCTTCAGGTGCCAACCCCTGCTCCGATAGCTGAAAGGCAGTGAATCAATACTCACGTGGCTTGTCGTGTCTCAGGGCTGGCATGTTCCACGTATGGGTATTTTTGGAATTACCTGTGCCTGTACATCACCCTCAAGAGGTTTTGAGTGTATATCTGGTCAGCCAGTCGTTGCGGGCAAGAGTCCGTGGCAACTGATGATGTCTCACACGATGCAGGCCCACGTTTGACCCCCGACCCTTCCTCCAGAGGGACGTGGTGAGCTAGGACCTCTAGCGCTGGTCATGATTTCAGAGTTGATTATCAAAGCTTAAAATAGCCGGGCTTGAGCCATAGTCTCAAGGGAATTCAAGGTGCACCATTTGGATCCTTTAATCTTGAACTCAGACCATTAATGACTGAAGCAATATTCAGTCTGATTGTAAAAAAAAATTTGGTGCTTTTGGAAAACAACAACCCACAGTGGGGTCCTGTATCTAAAAGAAAAAAATACAAAAAAAGAAAAAAAAAAATACTGGAAGAGATTTACTTACTAAAAGATCAAGTATAGATAGAATTATTTTTCAAAAGAGATATATTGAAATATGTCTAAGAAATATGAGAAATTTATTAGATAACGCTGCCTAAAGTGGCTTATTTAAAACACTAAACTTGGATGCAACTGTCCGGGGTGATATTTCATACCTGCTTTTTTCCTAACATTTCTTTTATTCCTTAGAGGAAATTTAAGAAGAGTACAAAAAATTGATAAACGCAGTATATTATTAGCAATTTCTAGAAACGACCTCATTCATATATATAGCGTGTCAGCTAACACTCAGCACTCCAGTTCACTTTACATAGCATCAAGTCGTCCCCTCGTCGCAATCCACCCGTTTTACCATGTTTTGGCACAAATTGGCACAAATTATGACAGTTGCCATAAGACGCAAACATAAACATCTACAATCATCAACATTATGTCTTTTGTGCTCCTTTTTGAATATGATCATTTTTTGCATGCCTGCTCTTAACGCGGAGCCGCTTTGTGTTCTTTTCTTCTGCATACTCTGATTGCTGTATGATGGTATTTATCCATTTTGTGCGCGGTTTCAAGTTTTATTTCTGTATTGCAATGGAAAAAAAGGTTCAAAGTTTACTCCTCAGCCTAATAAAAAAAAAAGCCACAAAATTCCCATGCTTTGGGGAATGTCACTTTCATTGTCCCGCTTCCTTTGGTGTGTAAACCTCTCGTTGAATTTTACTTTACCCCCTTCAACACAGCAGAGAATTCGCCATACAAAAAAACATCTGGGAGCAATAGTTTTTTCTTTTCTATTGATATGAATATACTATATATAATATACACATGAGATTGAACTACATCCTTCTTCCTGTACTGTGTTACGTGAAATGGCAGCTGTTTCAGTCGTGTGTTCTGCTGTAATATTCTACCAAGTTCCTTTCAACGAGAAATAAAAAAAGGTTTTTGCTCAGGAGAGGTGTGGTGTTTTTATCCTCCCACATAGGGAAGACCAGTTCTGCTTTGAGGGTGTTTGTGTGTTTGTGCTAGTCAGTGGATGAGAAGTAATGGTTGGTGGATGGGCAGCTTAGTCAGCAACAGGTGCCTCTTGAGAATAACCCAAGAGCCTCTTTCTACCAGACATCTGTTCCCTCTTCTCCCTTCTTTGGTAGTCGGGTGTCTTCATCTGAAGTCAATAAACTCAGACAAGTGAAGGGTTTCATTTCAACTGACTGGAGGTTCATTCCTCAATATTTTATAAAGATAGAACATTCCCATCTCAAAAATGTTATTTTGAAAGCAAATGTATTAAGATAGCTATATCAATAATCTCAATGGCTTTTATTTCCCAACCACCACTCATTTCACAAGTACAGTACTGTGCGGGTGTCTAGTGTAGGGTGCCTAAGAGTTTAGTACAGTAGTGTAGATGTCACTTTTTTCAAATGGTGTATATCACACTTTGCAGTGAAACTTATCAAGTACAATTTACACAAATATTTCCAGTGCTCTTTACACCATTCATTTAAAATGGGAAGATGATAGAAGTGTATTGCCATGAGAAACTATAAGGACAACTTAGACTAAATGTTACGTTTCCATGGTGATAGGGACACCTTATAGCCAGTGCTATAGTCAAGGGTGTATGCAGGCATACAGGGTACCCACCTCTTCCCCTTGACATAATACAGTATACCCACCTATCAACCTATTTACAATTGTCTTACATCAGACGGTGGGGTCATCTACCTCACCACCACCTATAGCTAATATTCCAGAAGCAGTGTATACGTTAAAGTTTGCATATCCTACAAATACCCCACCACAGAGGCCGACATGGTGGAGGTCAAGAGGGCGGCATGTCAAAGGCCAGAGTGGGTGTTCGGTGGAGGAAGTTACTCAGCTGTCTAATCCGCCAAGTCACAGACAAGGAAGAATCCTGTGGTTGAAAAAACCTGAGGGACAACAGTTCACTGCCAAGTATCAGGTGATTCACACAAAGCACTTTTCTTTTTTTTACAGTTTTTAAGAAAGTACAGTACATCACAGGAATGTCAAATAGGCTGGTTGAGTGCACAAAACGCTGTCAGTGCTTCTGGAACAGCTAACTGAGTTTCAGCTGAGTCGTGAATGTCACCTCAGACTTCAGATGTTCTTATTAGGCGTATGCAGCAGATCTTGGTGACAGTTGTGCTAGAAAAACAGCTGACCTTGTATGGTCCTGCAAAGTCTTGACAAACAATGGCGTCACAGAAGGCATCGCCAAAGGCTATCACGCAAATATTGCACAACACTTTTCACAGCGTATGGGCGTTAGCTTCCAAGAAAAATGTCTGAATCGGTTCCAACATCATCTGTGATGTTGTCATGAACTGGAAATCTGTCTGTGAGCCATTACAGCATCCAAAGGAGTCCAGCTAAGCCCTCCACAGTATGCCCTGACAATCAATCTTATTAGCACTGTCGAGAACCATTCATACTTTTTGTGACTGAAACCAACCGCCGTATGCAATCAATGAGCACCTGAAAAAGATTTAATGTGACAATATAAACAGGAAACACGCAGAAACCAAATGACCTTGAAGACTCCTCGCCATGCTCCATCGCCAGACATAAAGCTCAATACGAGTCTATGAGGCTCATGTGCACATGCACGTACACATACCCTTCCATTGACATAAACACGTACCAACTCCAGTTCTTCCTCCCTGCATTACTCACAGCCTCCATGACCTCTGAGCGTTGAAAGAGGGGGCGAGAGAGCACTAATGTGTGTGAGTGAGAGAGTAAGGGCGCAACAGAGAGGACAGCTCAAGGGCATTTAATACCACGCTAGGCCCTGTGCCAATGAAAGAAGGGATTATTTCACATGGCCTCGGTGTCCCGCTGGCCTGCTTCAGAGATACGAGCCACGCTAAGCTGCCCGTCCATCACCCTGAGCAGGCGTGGAGTGTGAGGTGCTGTGCTGAGGACATTGCCCAAACCCCACCTCAAACCCGACACCCACACAAATGCA
The DNA here is from genome assembly GCA_034670385.1 of Hoplostethus mediterraneus. Lineage (NCBI taxonomy): Eukaryota > Metazoa > Chordata > Actinopteri > Trachichthyiformes > Trachichthyidae > Hoplostethus > Hoplostethus mediterraneus. Next base: position 157,891 of record JAXDDW010000275.1, on the reverse strand, counting down.
CACGTACACCCGTACTGTGATGGAGAGATGAGGGAGTGGCTGGAGGTATATGCTGTATGATTTGACAAAACATACTCATTTCACCACTAATGCATCACAAGGCAACAGCTTAACTGGCGGTCAGTAGCAGCTTAATGCAACGATATCAAATGTTCGTTTCGTTGGTGTTTCAATCCTCGCACAAACCGAAGGTTACTGAGGAAAGTCAATTTATGTTAAAGGAGCTATGTGTAGCATTTTGTGTTCCTCAACATTAAGACTACATTTCCCATTTCCTGTCACAAAGAGGATACCTCATCGTGACCACCAATAAAGATTTAATTCAGCAGTAATACCCAAACTGGCATTACTAACTGTGTTGATATGTGGGGCAGTGATGCAATAGGTACAACACGGTGACGAGGTTTAGTGATACATAACACAACAGCTGTCACAACCACCAATTTACTGGGATTGCTTAGTTGTTTCGTTCAACTGAGCAATACAGCTGAGTATCATCAACATATCAGTGAAAGCAGATGCCTTGCGGGCTCAATTTCAATTAACACATAAAGAAAACAGCATTGGCCCAAGAACTGAGTCTTGAGGTGCACCACATGTAGTCAACAAACTCGAAAGAATCTTTTCTCTGACAGCGAACACGGCAACTAGTCCAAGACAGTCAATCTACTGTCGTCACTAGCATCAAAGGGATCCTTATCGGCTCATTTAGGTGTTTATGAAAAGCAGGCAGACAGACAGACAGACAGACAGACAGACAGGCAGACAGGCAGGCAGGCAGGCAGAAAAAGAAAATATCCAATACCCTCCTCAACATCCTCCTTTCAACTTCCCACTCAAAGGATATTCAAGTCAAACCAGCAAAATAATCCTTGTTGATGTACACTAAGCAATTTTGTGTGTGTGTGTGTGTGTGTGTGTGTGTGTGTGTGTGTGTGTGTGTGTGTGTGTGTGTGTGTGTGTGTGTGTGTGTGTGTGTGTGTGTGTGAGAGTGTGTATGCGTGGGGCAGAGTGTGAGACAGGTGGCACTCCGGGTTGGTGAAAGGCTTTTCCCTCCCGCTGGGTTTCCTCTTTGGCCTGCTTTAATACGCTGCATGATCAAATCCAGCAGCACTGCCCGTGGCAACAGGCTTGCCAGCCTATCCCCGGTGGCAACAAACGAGAGAGCAAAAGGAGGGGGGGTCAGTATTAGAGAGAGAGAGAGAGAGAGGAGGAAGACGATGCAGAAGAGTTAGGTAGTGAGAGCGTGGACGCCTGCCTAGCAAATATCCTATAGTAGTGAATGAGGGGCTTCTGAGCTATTTTTAGCCGGTGTTGCCATGTGTGGGGAATGTTCTCCGCTGAGAAGCCGGGCCGGCGCTGCGCTCTCAGGCTAACTGTACATTTTCTATGCGCATGACACGGCGTCATCCCAATCCCATGAATGGAGGAAATGATCAGCTTGATTCCACAGAATAGCTGAGAGCTGCAGCACAACACAAGTCCCTCTCTGTAACCCTCTCTATCTCTATCTGTATCTCTATCTATATCTCTATCTGTATCTGTATCTGTATGTCTATCTATATCTCTATCTGTATCTCTATCTATATCTCTATCTGTATCTCTATCTATATCTCTATCTGTATCTGTATCTCTATCTATATCTCTATCTGTATCTGTATCTGTATGTCTATCTATATCTCTATCTGTATCTCTATCTCTATCTATATCTCTATCTGTATCTCTATCTGTATCTGTATCTCTATCTATATCTCTATCTGTATCTGTATCTGTATGCCTATCTATATCTCTATCTGTATCTCTATCTATATCTCTATCTGTATCTCTATCTATATCTGTATCTGTATCTGTATCTCTATCTATATCTCTATCTGTATCTGTATCTCTATCTATATCTCTATCTGTATCTGTGTCTATCTATATCTCTATCTATATCTATATCTCTATCTGTATCTGTATCTCTATCTCTATCTGTATCTGTATCTCTATCTCTATCTGTATCTCTATCTGTATCTCTATCTCTATCTCTATCTCTATCTATATCTCTATCTGTATCTCTATCTCTACCTCTATCTCTATCTATATCTCTATCTATACCTCTATCTCTATCTCTATCTATAACTCTATTTCTATCTCTATCTTTACCTCTATCTCTATCTGTATCTATATTTCTATCTATACCTCTATCTCTATCTATACCTCTATCTCTATTTCTATCTATATCTATATCTCTATCTGTATCTCTATCTCTATCTATACCTCTATCTCTATCTCTATCTATACCTCTATCTCTATCTCTATCTATAACTCTATTTCTATCTCTATCTTTACCTCTATCTCTATCTGTATCTATATTTCTATCTATACCTCTATCTCTATCTATACCTCTATCTCTATTTCTATCTATATCTATATCTGTATCTATATTTCTATCTATATCTCTATCTGTATCTCTATCTGTATCTCTATCTCTATCTGTATCTCTATCCATTTCTCTATCTATAAATCTATCTCTATCTATATTTCTATCTCTATCTCTATCTCCATCTCTCTGACACACAGCTCCGTAACCTCATCTATATATAATTTCCATCTCAACTGGAAATCTTGTATTTCTTGCTGAGAACTTTGAATTAATAAAAAAGGAAAGAAGGAATGTTCTGACCTCCCCTCGGTTTCTCAGCCCAGACCTTCACAGCTTTTCCTCTGAATGTAAAACTCTATAAGGGTAAGAAATTCAGTTCTGTTGGTCTGCATCTCCTCCTTCTGTTGGTAACAGCAGCCTTAGTGGTTTGGACGAACGGCTCTCCTTGTGTGTGTGTGTGTGTGTGTGTGTGTGTGTGTGTGTGTGTGTGTGTGTGTGTGTGTGTGTGTGTGTGTGTGTGTGTGTGTGTGTGTGTGTGTGTGTGTGTGTGTGTGTGTGTGTGTGTGTGTGTGTGTGTATTTATATTAGATTAGATGGCTCTTTATTGTCCCCGAGGGGAAATTGTAGATATGCAGCAGTACAAAACACGAAAGAGGCACACATCACTATACAATAAATAAGTTTAACTGTTATCCTATATCCTAAAAATAACAAAAACAACTAAAAAATAACTATCCTTGACTAACCTTAGAGGCATTATTTCTTTAACTTGTACCATTTGTTAGTTAGAAAGAAAAGTGTTGTTTAATTTCCTTGGCTGCAGTACCGCCACAACTCAAAGAATGTTGTTAGTCAACTAAAAATAAGGTTAAAATGGGACTAATAATGAATATGCACAGGTGGTAATGGAGAAATAAGCCACTTTTTCTCAATTCCAATACATTCCTTGCAAATTATTCTTCTGGCAGTGCATGCACCATGCAGCTGCAGGACACTAGTGTCAACCTTATTAGGTTTTCAAATGAACCATAACAATAATGTACTTGATGTTGCTTTTCAACCAATTATACCCAATCTGCAAGGGTATTTCTTGCATTTGAATATGATTGAATTTGTTCTGACAGACCCGTACATAAAAACTGCTCGACTGCAAAATCAATCTCTGACTTAATAATAATTTCTTTGAAAGTCTCATCAAACGTAAACCAAAGTTGCAATACCACCTAACGCCACATGTTGGCTGCAGAGGTCAACTAACTGCAATGTTATCCAGATTGTTCCATACACACTTTATGTGGATCCACAGACATTGATGCAAACTGCAAATGGCAAAATCATCTCCTTTAAATCATCTGACAATTTTGTGATGGCTGCTCCAACATCAACTACTACAGCGCCATCAGTGAAGAGAGACGGCACATATCAGTGAACTAGTCACGTTAACGTTCGTAGTAGTGATGGGAATTCTGGGATCATTTAGCTCAGCTCTGCAATAAGAGCCGGCTCTTCATTCAGCACTTCTAACTTTTTGAAGTCAGCCAGATTAAGCAATATCTGACGATGATGACTGGTATGTGCACATCACAGAAGTTACATCCTTGCGGTCACTTACACTACACAGTAATACCATAATTACTTTCCCGTTTACAGTGATGTAATTTTTAGTTTACACCCAACTTAAAGAAGTGCGAAGAATTGTTGCGAAAATTTTACTTTATTATTAAATGTGTATATTTTTGTACCCATTTACTTTTACATGTGTCTTATTTCAACTTCTAAGGACATTGGACCGTCCTGCCAGAGGATTGGATCACTTATAATATGGCTGGTTTTACCCACAAAGCAAGTGGCCTGCGTAAAAGTTGAATGTATAACTCTGAAGACCAACTGTCTGGTTTACGATGATTCAATGTGCTTTATGCAAGCATGATATACAATCGCAAGATAGAAAAAAAGGTATAAAGGGAAGCAACACTTTCTTTTGCACATTCCATCCATAGAGTCAGCAGTTACAGCGTTACCAGTGGATTAATAACGGGTGGGTATAGTCATCTAAATGTTTGGTTCTCTGTTTGTATTCTGGATATACTGACGATATCAGCAGCAAAAAAACGATCAAAATTGGTCAAATATGGGTTTTGTGAACATTAGGGGCATCATACCTGTACATGCGCAGGTGTTTCCTGTGTTGCTTGACATGTCTTAGGTGCAGCACATGCATATGATAGAACCACAATTTACTTCATTTACAACAGTGATATAATATAGAATTGTGATCTTTGTACTATTAAAAAAACCATCTAAAATCACAATATAACAAGTATATCAAATATCAAAGCGTTGTAATTGTCCCTAGGGGGCTTTAGTAGTAACAGAATGACAAGTAAGCAGTTTGACAGTTTGTGGTGACGTAGTGGTTAAGGCCCCTGCTTTTCAAACCATAGACCCTACTGGCCTATAGGGTTGCATCTCACCAGCACCTTCTGTTGCAATGTGTATTGGTCAGCAGCATCAAATGCATCAGAGTCCCTTAAATTTTGCTGCATCAGTAAAACAGTTTCATCACAAGGCAACTGACCCTTGGGTGTACACTCCTTCCTTACACAGATCCATCCCTTCTTGGTCAATCAATTCCAGTCTGTCCTCTGCACCAAACATCTACGGGACTGTAAACAACAAGACTGGACGACCTCCTCTGGCAGTGGTCTGATCTAGCGTGAAGTCCATGTCCTAACAACTTCCTGCTGCAGGATCATAAAGAAAATATTCTTCTTAGCAACAGAAATCAATACATTCCACAACAGTGAACATAATCTGATCATAATTTGTGTATAATTATGATCATAATACCTTATCTTCCTAGAGAGGTGGGCGATGTTTGAAGTGTGGTAACTTTATAAAGGAAAACCGAACTTACAGTTTGTACAAAAAGAACCAAAGTATTTTCAATGCAGGTATAATACTAATAATGGCAAAGCCTGGTGATGTGTGTTCACACTATAACAATAAGAGGGTCTATCTGTGTCTGACTGTGTGCACTTGTATGCCATCATGTGTACATGTTGGTCTGTTTATATGAATGTATGTAAAAGTGGAATCTATCCAGTTCCTACAACGCCTTCTTACTTTATGAAAACAGTCTATAGACTGATGAGCCGTGTGTGTGCGTGTGTGTGTGTGTGTGTGTGTGTGTGTGTGTGTGTGTGTTAACCTGGTGTTACCTGCAGAAGGTTGAGGAAGCAGAACTGGATGAGACGTTTATCCATGAAATCAATCAACCGAATTCCGTTACAAATGAAAATTATAAAGTTGTTTCAACACGTTTTCATAACAGAAACGACATATGAAGTAAAAATTGATGCAAAGGGAATTGTGTCTACTGTTCACGGTGTGCGCCGCTATGACGTCACGTGTGTTTGTATCGGCGAACTCAGACCAGGTGGATCTTGGAATTTCCGACTGAGAATTCCGACTTGAATGACTGTCCTATTGTACTTTCCCAGTTCTGCGTGCAATGGATTGCACCATTAGTCTGGAAAAAAGGATGGATTTTTAAAAATGCAATAAATCCAACCACTCAAATCTAAACAAAGCCACATTTTAGCAATGTTATTAAGCATCTTTGGTTGTATATTACATCAGAGAAATAAATCGTATAACGTCCCTGTAAGTGTAGGTGAGTGTAAATCTGAAAATAAAAAAAAGGGGTGGGGGGGTGGGAGTAGCATCTGGAGGTTGTCTTGGGCCCAAATCAGTGAAACGACTGATGAAAGTTGCTAACTCCCAATAACACACAACATCCAGATCAGTAGCGCTCAGCCCACTTCATATCACAAGGGACAGATACATCAGATCCTGCGTATTGGTAAGTAGAGGGTACTGCATTTGACATGTCAATTAGTACTGTAATGAACTTTATTTATTAAGGATTTAAAGATGGCGTTAAGCTGCCACCACCTTTGTTAACCCGGTCTGGTCCGGTGTCAGAGGCAAGGAAATACTCAAAAACAGAAGTAATACCAACAATAGCCTTTATTTATAAGGAGGGCAATTCATAAAAACTGGACTGGACGCCCTGGAATAAGAAGCCCCACAGAGACCAACTTTAAAGGCCCGGCAGCCACCCCACAACCCAGTAACACAGCACTGCAAGTGAATAGAAAACACTCTCAGGGAATTACACTACACACACCAAATGCACAGCAACCAGTAAACTGCAACTCAATAGCACTGCACCAGGGGCGTCATGCAAGCCAAAATTCTGAGGGGGCACAATTATTATTAATAATAATAATAATAATAATAATAATAATCTAAGAGGCTTAAATTCACAGATTAAATGCTAATCCATTCAGAGAATAAAATTAATAATGCCACATAATAAAGTCACAAATGATTGGATATAATGATTGAAAGGATGAGTTTCTTCCCTCAGGCCATCAGTCTGCTAAACTCCGGACCATACTGTAAGACTACACTACACTGAATATCTGGACTGAAGAGACAATTGCACTATCCATGCACATTTCAATGCACATTCCCTGTCTGTCTGTATATGTATTATCCTTATACATGCCCATATATATCTCATCTTTATTTAATATTATACTTATTTGTATACATACTGCTTTTCTTAAGGTTGCAGGCAGAAAAATACATTTCACTATGCATTGTACAAAGTAATTGTGTATGTGACCAATAAAACTCTTGAAATCCTTGAAATATAATTTAATATCATTTATAGTTAATATTTGTTAATACAGGGTTGGGGGCTTCTGGCTTTTTTTTCAAGAAACTAGATATTTTTCGTTGCATTGCTCACCTGGTTAGAGAGATATGAAAATAATTCAGTATAGTGGTGGTAGCTAGCTAACTATCAGCTCACTACCACAAGATTCACACACCAGAATCAACTTGAGGAATCGTTAGCAATGGTCGCTAGGCGCTAACGTTAGCTAGCTAGCTAGAAGCTAGCCTAATTTACTAGTAGCTGATAGAGTCATGGCTCTGGTAGCTGACCGCTAGCCTACCATTACTAGTAGTTAACAACAGCAACAACTCTAAACACTAAATGTCTTTATTTCTCAAATGAATTGCGTTTCATTTTCACACGTCTGTAAAGGGACATTGGCTCTACTAACCGCTTCGACAGCAACCGCTCTGTCTGAGCAACTTCAATCACCGACGAACGAACTGACTTTGCTTTGGAAGAAACCAATACCATAGAGAAAGGGAGGGGGTGGTGACTTTTTGTGGTATGATCAATTACAAATTCGAAGAACACATTTAACTCATACTATAAAATGATCATAACTACATTGTATAGTATTAAAAATAATAGTAATAAAAGAAAAAAATATATATTAAAAAGTCCAGATACAAAAAATCTGAGGGGGCACGTGCCCCCTCATTAAACTAGATGATAAGACAACATAGACACAAAGAACACGAAAGTGTGAGGACTTAACTCGCCCGGTCCGGCGACAAGACCCCCCCGTGGGGTACAGACATGGAACCTCCCAATAATTCAGGAAGCGCTTTCCGTAGCAACGGTCACCCCAGCCAGGAAGGACAACCGGTAACTGGGCTGCGTGATGGCGTGAAGTAGGATGAAGTCACCGTAGTTGTCGGCCCCACGAAGCTCAGCCGAGGCACTCTACTCCCCAGTCCCTCTCTACTTAAAGGAGGCGTCTAGCCTCCCCTCCTGACGCAGGAACAGCTCCCCTAAATACCTGTCTTCGCTGTGGACAACACTAAAAGTTGCGAACAGCACCCTCCCGCCCAGTGCCACAGCCACAGCCATGGACAGAACCAGCTCTAGTGTCTCTCTCCCCCCATCCGGCCATTCAATGAGGTCTTTTGTTCCCACCTGATAACTCCGCCCCCTAACGCAGGTGAAAGTCATTAATTATCAGTCCTCTGAGGCACACCGGAAATCTTCCCAATAACTGTCCACAGGAAGATTACAATCATCCCCCCCACATTTCCTCACTACACTCCTCCCTCCCCTAATGAAGAGGACTCGTCCTCCCTCCCTTCAGTGACAGGATCCAGGACAGGTGTAGCACCATCAGATGGCAGCGGCCGCTGTGTCCAAAGGTCATCAGCAGCACGGCCACTGGTGGTGCTCTGGCCCGGGACCGCCAACTGCCTTGAAGGGCTAGGTTCGCAGCTGGCCTGGGTCGGTGCTGGATCTGAACAGGGAGACAAATAGGGCTTAAGGCGGTTGAAGTGTAACACAGTTTCTGTCCCCTCCCCTACTGGTGCCACACGATACAACACTTCTGTGACCCTCTCCACTACCTTACAGGGGCCCTTAAAACGCCTCTGAAGCTTGGGACATGAACCCCTCTTCCTAGCCTTATTCAGAACCCACACAAGCTCCCCTTCTGCGTAGTACTGAAAATTCGCTCTGAGATCAAAATTCTTTTGTTGACTGGAAGCTTTAGCCTGATGTCTCTTCACTGCCTCAGCTACCGTGGACAGTGTCTCTCCTAAGTGCTTGACATATGCGTTAACCAAAGGAAATGCCTCTCCAGCCCCTACGTCCAACATTATGTCCACTGGGAGGACCATCTCACGTCCAAACAAAATCTTATGAGGGGTAAAACCGGTACTAGCATGTACACTGCTACGATAAGCCATCATTACATATGGTAACAAGGTGTCCCAGTTGGACTGATTTTCTTCCACAAACAGAGACAGCATAGACAACAGTGTGCGATTAAATCGTTCGATGAGGCCATCTGACTGATGGTATGGGGAAGTTCTTGTTTTGTGGATGTTCAACAATTGACACAATTCTCTAAACAAAGTAGACTCAAAAGATCGCCCCTGATCAGAATGAATGCTACGTGGAGCCCCAAACCTGAAAAACCACTCCTCCACTAGCACCTTAGCAATAGTGAAAGCCTCCTGATTAGGCAGGGGAAAGGCTTCTGTCCACTTTGAAAAATAATCTCCTATGACCAACACATATTTATTTTTACGCTCTGTCTCTGGCAAAGGAACCAGAATGTCAAGTGCCACTCTTTCATATGGCCTCGACACCATTGAGGTTTGAAGGGGGGCACACGGAAGACGACCCTGCAATTTTCGGGAGCCACCACTGCCTACACCACTGTTTCACATCGCCAAACCACCCCAGCCAGTAAAAGCGATCCTTCACCTTTCCCTGCAGCTTCTGTACTCCTAAGTGGTGTACAGTGCAACTGAGCCAAAACTTTGGGAACCAAAACATTGGGAAGAACCGCCTGCACCTGAGATGCAGCATCTGAATTTGCAGGGCGTACCCTCACCAACCGTGAATCCCTCATCTGCAATTGCGACCAGACTGCTGCATATTTCTGTAGGGCTGGATTTTCAGGGAGGTCCAGTCCCTGCTGTTTAAGGTGAATCAGCTGCTGCAATTCCACATCCTCTCTCTGGGCCTTTGTAATTTCATCATCACCCTCCTGACTAGACCTCCCCTCCTGCACAACACACACACTTGAATCCCTGAGGGGCTGCCCCACAGTGACAACTTCTGTCTGACTAGAGTCTGGATTTTTAACAAATGCTCTAGAGAGAGCATCTGCATTGGCATGAGCTTTCCCAGGCCTGTGGACAATTCTATATTGAAAACTTGTCAACTGCTCCACCCACCGAGCCAACTGTCCTTCTAGGCCCTGGAAATGATGTAGCCACCTAAGAGTTATGGTCAGTACGCAGTACAAACTCCTTGCCAAGCAAGTCATGTTTAAAGTATTTTGCGATGGTAACCATACTTAGCAGCTCTTTCTTAGTGGTGGCATACTTTCTTTCCTGTTTTGTTAGAGCCCTGCTCGCGTATGCTATAACATACTCAACCCCATTACTCTCTTGTGACAGGACTGCCCCAATGCCTACGTCACTGGCATCTGTATCCAAGGTACAGCGGAGGTTTAGCGGGGTCTGGATAGGCAAGCACAGGGGCAGATATTAACCTAAACTTCAGCTGTTCAAAAGCACTCTGGCAAGCTTCAGACCACTTAAATCGTCTGCCCTTCTCAGTAAGCTGATGCAAGGGGCGTGCTATCTCTGCAAACCCTTTTATAAAACGTCTGTAGTAAGATGCCAGCCCTACAAAACTCCTTACCTCTGTTTGATCCAGCACTTTAGCTGGATCTGCTCTTACCCCTTCTGCTGAAATTGTGTGACCAAGATATTTCACCTGGGTGGAAAACAAGTTGCACTTGGATGGTTTTACCTTCAGGTTGGCCCGGTGCAACTTCAGCAACACTTCATCTAAGCGTGACAAATACTCCACAAATGTGCGGCCAAACACAATGATGTCATCAAGATAAACCAAACACGTGGTCCATTGCAAGTCAGCCAAAACCACGTCCATCAACCTCTGGAACGTGCTTGGTGCATTACAAAGGCCAAAACTCAGCACATTAAACTCAAACAACCCCTGACGAGTCACAAATGCTGTCTTATGCCTGTCTTTGGGATCAACCTCAACCTGCCAGTATCCACTGGCAAGATCCAGGGTTGAGAACCAGCAAGCTTTATGCAGACTGTCCAAAGCATCATCAATCCTAGGAAGGGGGTAGGCATCCTTCCTAGTGAGATCATTCAGCCTACGATAGTCAACACAGAAACGAAGCCCCCCATCCCGCTTCCTCACAAGAACCACTGGAGCCCCCCAAGGGCTACATGAAGGCTGAATGATACCACTTGCTTGCATCTGCTTAATGTGTTCCGCACACTCACCCTGCAAGTGAAGAGGGACACGGCGTGGATGTAACTTAACGGGCTTAGCATCTCCAGTAACAATTCTATGCCTTACAAAAGGGGTCCTCCCTAGATCTGAGTCCCCTGTGCTAAAAACTGACAGATGTTTGTACAACAGGTCACGGACAGCTTGCTGCTCTGGAACTTCTAACCCTCTCTGATCCAGCCCCAACTGTTTTAACAGGGAATCTACAGACCAGGAGCACTCGGGGCCCTCACTCTCCTCAGTCCCTTCAACATCCCCCAAGGCCCCTCCCACCTCAATGTCTGTGTGAAAAGTGTCAACTTTCATGCCTTCCTTCAACATCAGCTCATCATCAGTGACATTTATTACCCTAACTGGGACAACACCTTGTTCTACCTGACAGACTACCCGGGCCACCAGAACATTACAATGATCAGACAATGATGATGATGGTTCCAGCATACCTTCCGTACCGTCGCTGAAGGGGCTTCTGACTACACCAGGGAGTATAGCCTCACTCCAGCACACCAGAAATCTTCCCAATAACTGTCCACAGGAAGATTACAATCATCCCCCCCACATTTCCTCACTACAGTACTTTCATATAAATCATCTGAAAACCTGCACAATAAATGTCTACAAATATCACTGCAGCCCAGCGGCGTGTCGTACCAGCGCTTGGACTTTACCTCTGTTCATCTCCGAGCGTCTTACAATCAGAACCGGTTCATTTCATCTATCAATGCATCATATCTAAAGTATTTTGGGAGCACTTACATGGAAATGTGATTCAAGTGGTAGTATGGCCAGGACAGGTGAGTCATTGTAATTATCAAACGGGCGCCTCACATTTCACAACATAATTCCTGTCAGGGATTTCTCACCATCCAAATAATGAGATTTAATCGATTTACAGATTCAATGATTGTTCTAATATGAAGATACAGTGTACAGAAATGGCAGCAACACGCTTAAATGCAGAAAAGTATAGCAGAAATATTCAAGTGAGGGAATTCATTCATCAGACGTTGGTGTTGTGCAGCTCTAGATTTGACTATTTAAGTGTTAAAATCTACTTATATGACTTAGTGGCAGCATTTGTTTTGATGAGCGCTAATTGGGTCGAATACCAGAGGAAGATATGGGAGATGGTTTATTATTGAGTAGGGAGAGGAAGGTATTTCTTAATGCTTTCTTAGGAAATGTCCACATGCTGCCAACAGGCTGACAGACAGATAAGGAAGATGGAACCCAGAACTCAACTATTTTCTGTTTGTTTGAGCTCTTGATAAAAAGCTGTTTATTGGGTTTGGCATAGACTGCAGCTTGGACTGCATATCTGCCTTGGACTCGACCCACTGGAAGAGCTGTCTGTTGTCATTCAATAGTCCCCCGGGTGCACATGGAGTCATTGTTGGAGTGAAGATGTGAATTGTGATGATGGGATTTTAACATGTTTTGTGACCATAAAACTGGATTCTCAGATTACAGATTACAATACATGGTCTCTTCTCTGTTGCAGCTACACCAGTGCTTAATTTGTGCCGGGGCTAGTGCCAAGAATCCGATTGAGTTGAGCCCCGGCATCTCTTATTTTACAAATTAAGCACTGAGCTAGACTTGCTGATTCAGGTTTATACAGGTTGCTGTATTTTTCCTAAACGATGTTGTGTCATTTTAAGGAAGAAAGGAAAAGCTGTAATCACATCCAAGTGACGTTGCGCAACTGTCTGTTGTCATTCAATAGTCCCCCGGGTGCACAATACTTTCAGAGCCAAAAAAAACCCAAACAACGTCATTGTTGGAGTGAAGATGTGAATTGTGATGATGGGATTTCAACATGTTTTGTGACCATAAAACTCGAAATGACTGCAAGTTTTTATAGTGTATTTGGAGTTAGTTTTTTTCATTTGACAGCAGTGTGTTTTACGAGGCATTGCTGATATGTAACATTAAAAAGTGACAAGGCAATCTAAGTACCATGCCTGCATGACTAAGATAAGCGAACAATAGCAACCAACTCATTTCGGTTTGGGGCGGCTCCAACATGTTTCATCTGTTATGGTGCCAAGTGTCACTTTTCAAGGTTAAGCAAATAATACTTGGACTTTTGATATCTGTCAGGGTAATAAAACGTGGGGCAAAATAAGGGTGAGGCAACATTTGCAGGTGGCTTTCAGGTGTGTTGCATACCTTTCACTGAGGTGTGACTGTATCTCGATATCAGCCCACAACTCATAACTACCGTAAGGAATGATGATGTAATCTGGCTTGGCTAGAAAGTGATTCTTCATTCAACCGGCTACAGGAAAGTGTAGGAGTGTGTTCAAACATGCATACTGTGTGAGATCTGTTACAGGGTTCAACTGATAAAGGCTTTTTGTTGGCCAGTACAGACACCGGTGTTTTTAGACTGAAGATGCTCGTTGATAACTGATATTTTGTGCTGATATATATACATTAAAGATCTTCAAGTATTCAGTTTTCCCTCAGACGTTTATTCTTGTCAGGGTGGAAAAGCCTCTGAAACATTTAGACGATCACGGGAGACTAAAACTCCCCTCTGAAATCTGAATTCAATTCTTTTAGGGTTAGCAGCTCCTTAAAGCTGCACGAGGCAACTTCACGTCCAAATGGCAGCAATCCTGTAAGATGACGTCCGGAGCATGTTTGACCACGGAGCATGTTCACCAACACGGCTGGTCTGTGATGCTGGAGAGAGGCAAAACATCTAACGTTGGTGAGTCCAGCTTTCTCTGGACGAAGCGCTCACTCACTGTTAACTGTTTGTATTCTGCTCGTATCCTCCTGTGCATGTCCACACCCAACACCGGCTGGTGATCATTGTCAGAAATGCCAGCAAAACAAATTAATTGGTCATTAGTGGCAATAGCGTCCCATTTGATTTAAGTCAACAGGTAAAAATCAATGCCTGTAGAAATAGTTGATCATAAAAATATATGGGCGCTTTACTCTGAGCTTTGCAGCTAACTCAGAGTACATTTTCAAGAAGATCTTTTGAGGAAGCCGAACAGCAGAGATGTTCTAGAGTTGTGGAAAGTGTTCAGACCCACAATATCTCTGCTTGCACATTGGGGCTGAGAACAGGAAGGAAACTGACGAGGACGGTGAATATGGCTGGGAAGATCACAGGGAAACCACAAAGACAATTATTTTATCCCACATAGAATTTCCCTGTTGAATTCATTCACCACCTTTTAATCCTGCTCAACACTTTCATACCTTATTGAACTGTGTTGGGTTATGTAGTGTCCTGTGTCCTCTGTTTTTGTCCATGATGATGATTGTTGTTTTTAATGCAAACACGGTGAGGCCAAAGACAATTTTCCAGAAATGGATAATAACGTTTTTCTATTCTATTCTATTCTATTTCATTTGGGTAATTATACACTTATTCTCAGATTACAGATTACAATACATGGTCTCTTCTCTGTTGCAGCTACACCAGTGCTTAATTTGTGCCGGGGCTAGTGCCCCTTTCTTTAAGGAAGAAAGGAAAAGCTGCAATCACATCCAAGTGATGTTGCGCAACAGATTAGGAGTGTCTAAATCAAGAAGCCCTGGCGCCTCGGCGCTCAGAGGAATGTGAAACCTTTCACTTCATTTTAAAAAGAGAAAAACACAAAAACTGGGATTATAGGGTTCCTCTCATGCATCAGTAGCTATAGTGAATGCATCATTTACCATGGCACGCTTTTGTATGGGCCGGACAGCCAGTCGGTAGAGCGTGAGACTCTCAGGGTCGTGGGTTCGATGCCCACAAATACAACATAAATTAATTTCATCAAGGGCACAACCATTTCAATGATTAGAGTCTAAATACTAGCATTGCTGTGTGGCGCGATGGAGTCATCAGGCCTGCAGGGGAGATCTCCATTGGCTAACATCTTTGTAACGTTACTGTAGACGTTCTGGGCCGACAGAGAAAAGCAGGCAGGTGAGAGCGGGAACAGGTGAGCCGACTTGCGTCACGTAGTGCCCCCTGGGTAATGCAGTTTTGTTAGGGCCATTATGAATGGCTGAGAGGACCTGATTGGGAGAGGGCAGACTAGAGCACTGGCAGAGTCACGGTAGTGACAGTACTGTGTACTGGTGAGTACCGGCCCACTTCGAGCACTGCTTATATATAAATATAAACTCTATTTTTATATATGTAACTCTATTTAACTATATATATAACTCTATTTTTGTAATCTGTAATCTAAGCCACAACTCTAAAAACAGGTTTAATGGGCGGAGTCAAAAGGCCAGTTTTTGGAGCACATGCCAAACTTGAATGGCAAAGAAGGAACTCTGGTCAAAATGTACATAAACAAATATCAATGGCAATATTCATGACATTCATGTTGTTGGAAGGTCAGCGGGCTAGCTAACTAGCCTACCTAGATCGCTATAATAAAAATCATGTTCTCTCTGCCCATTGGGTCAGACCTTCCTGCTTTATCAATGATAGGTTTGCTGTTGACAAGATGTCCATGTGCATCACATTACAGTCATTTAGCAGTACAATAAGTGCATTCAACGTAGGTAGGCAGGAGAACAACTAGTCACAAACAAGCATCTGAGAGCATAACCAGTGTTTTTTATATAAACAAATACATCAAATCAAATCACATTTTATTTGTACAGCCCTTAATCACCCTTCCAGTCTCTAAGGGCTTCACAGTGCCCAAAGAGTGAAAACAATAAGTGGTTAGTACACGACATCCCCCAGCCTTGGACCCTCACAGAGGACAAGGAAAAACTCCAAAAACACAAGTAAGTAAACAAGTAAGTTTCTCTTCCTAAGTAAGAGGAAGAGTCATCAGTATCACACTGGCAACAAGCCAACTGCTAATTACATTTGACCAGTTCGAAAAGAGCAAATTCCTGATCGTTGGAGCTGATCATGACTTTGTTGTTCTGGTCGACAAAGAGGTGCTTGTGGGGTTCAGCCACCGATCGCAGACATTTATATTTACCCCCACCCAACTCCTCCCACTCGAACAGATAACTCTTGTCCAAGGATGACGGAATTACCTCTGTCATCTCCACCAGCTGAGGACACATAAAACATGTTTTACACATTGTATTATTTACAGTTTGTGGCAAGACAAAGTACGATGTGTGCATGACTGAGACAGACAAATAGCATCTATTTCTACATGTTCTTTCTATTATTTGTCACTTGGAGAGGCTTTCAGGTGATGTAACACATCCTCTGGTGGCCATAGTGGAGGTCTTCAGCTGTTTTGTGCTGTTTCTGATCAAGTTTGTGATTATGTAAACCTTCAAATTAAATAAATACTAGAAAGTCACCAAAACTGGTGTTAACAAGGTTTTGACAAGACAGTCCTTACTATGTAATTGCATAGTATTTAAAAGGTCATCACAGAGTTAAAACATGATGGACAAGCCTACAATAACAATGTTGACTTTATGTACCCATGTTAATGATACACGACGAGACATAATAATATTGATGATCACATTGTTATCGTGTTCAAACAGAACAGATTAGCTACATATCGACACCACAGCCGTTTAGTCTTTCCAACTTATCTGCAACTTCCCCTCGGGGACAATAAAGAGAAATCTAATCTAATCTAAACATATGCAAACGTACTTCAACCTGTAAACAAACAGAGTGTAAAGCAGAGAAGGAGTCCTCAGGTTCCAGCTGACCACTGGAGTGCTGACAAAGTCAGGAAATGTTTTAGCCTTATTTTATCAATTTGAACTTGTGATCTCTTGTCTGATGGACAAGTGGCTTTACAGGCACGAGGCTAGTTTACAAAAAGTAGAAAATGTGAGAAAATTGTGGATTTGTGCAAATGGCATTCAGATGACCA
Source organism: Hoplostethus mediterraneus (assembly GCA_034670385.1). NCBI lineage: Eukaryota > Metazoa > Chordata > Actinopteri > Trachichthyiformes > Trachichthyidae > Hoplostethus > Hoplostethus mediterraneus. The sequence goes on along the minus strand of JAXDDW010000275.1, from coordinate 140,952 downwards.
CGGGTTTGACCCATGACCACGGGTTTGACCCATGACCACGGGTTGACCCATGACCACGGGTTGACCCATGACCACGGGTTTGACCCATGACCACGGGTTGACCCATGACCACGGGTTTGACCCATGACCACGGGTTTGACCCATGACCACGGGTTTGACCCATGACCACGGGTTGACCCATGACCACGGGTTGACCCATGACCACGGGTTTCAACAACAGCAGGTTGTTGAAACTCAGTGAATCAGTGAAATGACAAAAATGCTGTACTTACATGCCACTGATTTTATCTTATTTTATCTTATTTATCTTATTTATCTCACTGAAAAAGACAAAACTGCTTTAATTGCTTTAATAAAGGTTCATATTTACCTTCACTCTATCTCCAGACACCTTTGGGACGGCCCGGGGAAGCCCGGAAGACTTAGTCGGGAAAGAGAAAGCCAAATGGGAACCGTGTGTGTGCACAGAGACTGTAAAGGAGAGAAGCAAGTAAATATATTTGGGACTATAATCTATTATGCTTTAAAATCTGAGATTGCTCCTCGCTGCATTAAGTTCTATATAAAGACATATGTGGCATAAGTTTAAATTTTATCCATGGAAAGGTTTGGCTGGGCAGGAAAGCACTTTATAAGCACCGTCCAGCTTCACACTCATAACTTTTTCAAACTGGACTAGTCACCCAGGAAATGTCTCACCATAATTGCGTAATTGCACCATTTATGGAGCATCACTGGTGCCGGACCAGGATTAAACTGTGAAACCCAACGTAAATCTGCACAACATTCATGCTCCACCAGGTGTTAATTGAGGTGGAGCATGAAGGTTGTGCACAATCGCGTCAGTGGAAGGTGCATGGGTACGAGCGCGCGTGGTGACTGATTTGGTGATGGAAGAGAACGGTGTGGCTCCAACACACAGGCCTCTCCCAAGAGGAAGCTCACGTCCTCGGGTGGGAGGGGCAGGATCACCGTCAGCAAATACACACCGCCATAAATGTAAGCCTTTTATGGGTCAAGGAGCACACTGGGAGACGACCATTCACACCACAGCCACGTTTATATTGTTAGAAAGAATAAAGTTGAATATATTTCTTCCTGCTTGAGGGATTCATTCCAATGTCATCCAAATAAAAATGGTTGGTAAGCTTTTAAATAGATCTGTTGTAGATGTGCACACCGCTTGGTACACCCTGCACACTGTGCGCCATGCACCTATTGCACCTCTCCTCTCGTTCAGTGAGCGGGTCACCAAAATACCCTGCCATCCGCCAGGCACCATCACGGATCAGATCAAGATCAGATAGGCTAACTAGCTAACCTGCGTAACTTAGCATGGCTGCCGCCTCTCTTACCTACAGCCTTTTCCACTGGGCTTTAGTCTAACGCCAGAAAAACTGGTTCTAAGGTTCCGCCCATCGAGGATTAACTCAACCAATGAGAAATGTCCCCAATGAAGATTCAAATGTTTGCTGCCCAGTCAGCTGAAGAAATGCATGCACATGGAACAAGACAATACAAAGCATTATAGCCGACATGTACCACCGTAGAAAAAGACATACCTTTATATTTGTCAGTGTTTATAAGTTGGACGTCTCTGACAATCAGCTGCAGGCTGCGGCTTAAGGTGGGCTTGACTGCTGCAAGTTTCCCATCTTTAGTCTTCAGAGTGGCTAACATGCTCAGTGACTACGGGAGGCTGCAAGAGATATGGTCAGAGATCAGGATGATTGATTGAATCCGTAATACCTTTAACACGTGATATTCACTTAGTACTAACGACACTACACTGATTTCAGAAGGAATCAGACATGCCTCAACCCTGACTATTAAAGACTCATATGATCACTGCTGCCTTTGAGTAAACTCAGAAATCACAGTTTTCAGTATTGCATAGACATTTCAAGTGTTAAACAGTGGTGAACCTGAATCTGGGTTCCACCAGGTCTGATTTTAGATCTGAAATATGCGTTTCATGATTTTATTATTTTATTACACTGCAACTTTAATGCTGTTTTAATGCTCTGTATCCGTTTACTTCTGTGTTTTCTCTGCACCCTCTTTTATATTTCTTCTTGTTTTTAATCCTCTATGTAACACACTTTGGATTGCCTTGTTTTATTAAATGTGTTATACAAATAAACTCGCCTTGCCTTGGGCACTCACACAGCCTTTTTTACCTCTAACTTGAAGTGGCCTGACTAGCATGCCAAAGAGCCTGTTTGGTGTTGGAATTGGAATAACCCTTTGTGTAAGACATGTTGTCACAAGCAGATTATTTAGTTATTTTCCTCACAGATTGTAGGCATCAGTGCCTGGTGCATCATTTACACAATGTGAATATCTCATATATTAAATGCCTCAAGTGTCCTATGCAGAGAAAAACAGCACTATGTAGAACTATGTATTTTGTGCTGCACCAGATAAATCTGGACCAGCTGTGGGAATGAATACAGGCTATTAAGATGCACAACACAGAGGTGCTCCTTGACAGTGAACAGCAGGTTTGATTTGTTTATGCACTGAAAAGATCTTGAATACAGCAGGATGAACCACTGTGAGAATTGGAGGTAATACTCTTCTTGTAAATGAAGCCAAACTTAGCTGTCATGTCATAGGAAAAGCATATTTGCAGACATAAAAATGATTTATTTTTGCCAGCACCGTCTGCAGCAGGCACAAAATCAATCATGCTGCACAACGACATGCAGACCGGGCACTGAGACACATATTGAAATTACATTTACATTTATCATTAGTATCGCAAACCAGGATATTATACACACACACACACACACTTAGGTTAACGAATTCACATAGTTCATAGCGCATTACATTTACACATTTCCCCCATCTACCTCTTATTTTATATTTTACACTTCTATTTTATATTTTATTAAGTGCTCTTATTGTACATAGTGTGTTTCTTTATAAAAGAGCTCTACTGTAATTATTGTATTTTTTATCACTGTAAATATTGTGCTGGTTTTTTTACTGTTAAATATTTTGTATAATGCCCTTTTGCACATTCCCGTGAGCATTGCCACTTTGCATTTCACTGCATGTATATGTATGTGACAAATAAAACTCTTGAACTTGAACTTGAACTAAAGGACTACAATGTTAAAAGGACACAGATATCACAGCAAAACTGCAAGCACTCTTTTGTGGCAACAGCCATCAGCTGTACAAGAAATACAAGAAACAGTAAAATAAAGAAAAGTTCACTTACTTTTCTCTGATGAACTCTTTCCGCTCCTCGTATGAAACTTGAACCGCAGAGAAAGTTGCTGAGAGTGATAAGTGGTTTTCAGTCCAGTCAGCTGGGAGACTCCAGACTTTAGCAGGAGAAGGCGTCCTTTATTGTCAGCATGGTCGAGGCTCCAGCCTGCTTGCCCCGCCCCTAACTGTTAAGCCAATCACCAATAAATCCAACATAAATATATATATATAAACATTGTAAACAAAAAATTGGTCTTAATTGATAGACATTGGCTAAATGGCAAAACTGAAATCCTCAGTGGCAACTTTTGCAACTATAAAAATATACTGACGCTCCATCATTACATTACATTACATTACATTACATTACATTACATTACATTAGACATTCAGCAGACGCTTTTATCCAAAGCGACTTACAATAAGTGCTTTCAACATAGGTAGGAAAGAGAACTACTAGTCACCAGAAGTCGTAAGTGCACCTCCTTCCTAAACAAGCAGCTAAGAGCAGAACCAGTGCTGAGGTAAAAGATCAACAAGTTAGCTACCTACTTTTATAAAAGAAATGAGAGAAATAAATGAAACAAATAAACAAGTGCTAAGAGGAAGAAAAGGAAGGGTCAGGGTAGTGTTTCTTGAAGAGGAAGGGTCAGGGTAGTGTTTCTTAGTGTTTCTTGAAGAGGTGGGTTTTCAGCCTGCTGCGACAGAGAAGAGCCCTGATAACCAAATAACCTACAGGTTAATAACAATGATCATATTTATAAAATGATTTGACAATAACAGGGATTGGTTGAAGAACCTACATTCCACAGAGCCTCTTAATGGTCTCTTGGGTTGGCTCTGACCTGGAATACGTTGAATGCTGGTTGGCTGTTATCTTGGCATCAACACAAGAAATAAAAGAAAGCTTTCTTTGTGCTGGAAATTTGGACTGGCCTAAAAAAACACTTCCGAGCAGAGCCTGGAAGAGTCAGGAAGGATTACGACATGAAAAACCTATTCCATAACCTCCTGATCAGCGAGAACACATGCCTGTGTGTTGAATAAAATGTTTGTTTGTTGTTATGCAGAGGATAGTGATCAGTCTCGGTGCACCAATCAGATAGCTCTCTGTGCTAGCCCCTTCCTGGTCCACACACTGAAATAGTTTTGGCTTTGAGCGCTGAAACAGATAGACGATCATGATACACTTCTGAATAGTTTTGGCAGGGAAATACCTTCACAGGAAATAGCTTTATCAGGGTTTCTGCAGGTATCAGCAAATCTAATTTAATGCTTTTTAATGCCCTTTTCAATGCCACTTTAAACAAATTTAATGCCCATGTCCAACTGCAGATACGATACGATACACACACATATATATATATATACACACACACACAAAAAAACTTTGTGTATGATTATTAGTGCATATGTTTCCTTTTTGCTCCAACTCTGTCTCAACGTTTTTCAGTTCAAGGCATTTGTCCCTGCCAGTCACTGTAGCGGCAGGAGTGGTGGTAGCAGCAGCAGCTACAGTTGTGGTGGTGACAGCAGAAGTTGCGTTGGTGACAGCAGAAGTTGCGTTGCTGGTCACGGCAAAGAAATTCGGCACAGTTAACTGCTGCCTGCCTTTAATCGCCGACTTGTGGCTGTCTGACAGCATGTGTGATTTCACCGCATTGACGCCCATTGTGCAAAGTTTGAAGATCTTTTTGCACACGCTGCAAAATGCTTCTCCGGGTTGACCGTCGACGGGCTTTAACCAGGTTCTGAATAGTTCCTCCTCCAACCACTTCCGCTGAAACTTGCATATTCCCTCCGCTCTTTCGCCACAGCACGTTGCATTCCAAGCATCCGGTGGTGACTTCGTGCACCGGTCGTAAACAATAGCCAATTAAAGGTTTCCGCCTGTCAATCATCACACTATACTTCCGATCAAAATTATTAGATGTTTATATAATCAAAATAAATCGTGAATAACAATGTTTTTGTTCCATCAAGTGCATGTAATTTTTTAATGCCTCTGGACATCGAAGTTAATGCTTTTTAATGCTATTTAAGGCCTTAATTTTCGCAAAATCTATTTAATTAGTGGGCTAGCTTAGCAAGCTAGCACACTACTGTTCTTCTTATTATTTCTTTATTATTATTATTATTCCGCCACTTTTTTTGGTTTTTTAAAGTCTAACTAGTTTGTCAGTTTTTGTACTAGAAACTTCATACTAACATCAAAATGTTCATAATATTTTGTAGTTTTTGTAGTGTATTTGTAGTTTTTATAGTTTTTATAGTTTTTGAAATATTTGTAGTTTTATGCATATTTTGCTCCACATACACACACATTGTAGAATGTTCGTTTCTCACTCTAGCAGCAGTTAGAAATTTGAAATCTTATAGTACTTTTCCAACTTGTCGCTACTCCTACAGTTATTAAGCTACATGGACATGTTATACATCAAAATGTTGAGCTTTTCATGCTTTCACTCAGTTGTAAATATCTTAGTACTATGAGTTATAGTTTTTGAAATATTCAAGTTTGTTTGAGCATCATGCTCCACATACACACACATTGTAGAATGTTTGGGTCTCCACTCTAGCAGCAGTTGGAAATTTGAAATTTTGTAGTCGTTTTGTAACTTGTCGCTACTCTTACAGCTTTGAAGATACATGGACATATTATATATCAAAATGTTCAGCGGTTTATGCTTTCACTCACATTTAAATATCTAAGCAATGCCATTTATAGTTTTTGTAACATTTGGCTATGAACACCTACATGTTTTCCCATAGACAATGCATTGGGAGAGTGGAACAGTGGCTCGACCAATACATTTTTGTTATGCAAATAGGACCTCAACTCTCCTCTCTGATTGGCTCTTGTGTCTTCATTCATAAACTTTGATGGTAGTAGCAGTAGCATTACTAACAGCAGCTAGGTAGTATGATAGTAAAGAATGATGGTTGCAGTAGTAATAGTAGTACTACGAGTAGCAGTATTAGTAGTAGGAGTATTACAAGTACTACTGGTAGTATTAGTATCAGTAGTATTATTTATAGTAGTAGGTTTTGTTGTTATGATAGTAGTAGAAGTAGTACTGATAGTTGTACTATTCTGTAGTATGTACTACCCGGTCCTGCAATAGGTGACTCGGTGGTTGGGGACCCTTGATCACCTCTCTCATTGGCTCTTATGTATTCTTAAGCTTTCATGGTTGCAGTAGTAACAGTAGTAGTACTAGTAGTAGGAGTATTAGAAGTACTAGTGGTAGTAGTAGTAGTTGTAGTATCAGCAGTAGTATTTATTGTAGTAGGTTTTTTTTGTTATGATGGTAGTAGTCATATTAGTAGTACTAGTAGTACTATTAGTAGCACTGGTAGTAGTACTACTACTTCTGATTTTACTACATATGCTTCTAATACTTCTGCTTTTACTTTTTGGCCTCTACTTCTGCTCTGGGGTTTGCACAGCCGGCGTTTGCCCGGCAATAGGTGGCCCGGTGATTGGGGACACCCTTGCCACCCTATCCTTAGTAACTACAGAGCTGCGTAGGCAATACTTCCGGCTGCACGAAGCTAGCCCACTTCACATTTTCTACAGGAAATGTACTTTCTAGTTACTTTTAATGCTTTTTAATGACCCGCGGAAACCCTGTTTATACGTGCACAGAGACAATAGAGTTCATCACATTGTGACTTCCCGAAATCACTCATTTTATACAGAGTAACAAAAACTTCTTACGCGCTCACACCCTGATAACATCAACGGCCTTGGTGGCAGTGGCGCACCAGGACACATACACAATGGAGTACAGATGGCAGTAAAATGAAACAACACTGAACAAAATGTTTGAGATACATGATCATGACTAAGCATATTTTCTCCAACAGTGTCTCTTCAAATATCCCATCCCATGGGTGTTTAAAACTATGCAGACGTTTCTGCAGCCATGATTCAGTTAGATTTTGGAAAATAAGTGTATTAACTTCAGTTTAGTAAGGTTTTAGTGGTAGACAATACTTTTAACTCTCTGAACATGACAGTTTGTCAAAGTCCTGCGTGGTGGACAACAGGACTTGCTAACTTTTGGTATATTTGTATGATATTTTAGAAGACAGAGCTGTCTAAAGCAGAGAGAATTACGCTCTTTGTTGAGAGAGGCCCAGACAAAGAGCTGTGACAAAGATGCTGAGGAATGAAGTGGGACAGGATGCAGTAGAGGATGCTGGGAGTTCAGAGGACGAGGCAGCAGCTGAGGATGTGCAAGAGGAAAACATAAATCATAAACCATTTTGGGACAGAAAGCATGTTTGAATCTGCATTTTCACATGAACCGAGAACCGATGTCCACTACAGGGGACGTCTGATAAAAAAGGAATATTCACTGCAACATATTTTTTTCATCCTTGAATAACATCAAGGAAAGTATAATACTAAAAACGTTTTTCTGCCGGGTCTCAGGAGGTTAAATCATATTTTGACCTGCATGTCTATTTTCTTTTGATCAAATATGTAATATTTGGGGTAAATTCAACTCAACTCGTTTTCTGTAAGGAAAAGGGGTCCAGAAGTTTGGGTTTAAAAAAAGTCACAACATTTTATTATACATTAATATGTACATACATTTTTTTTGAAAAAGATGAAAAGGATCAAATTTATATTCTCTTAACACACAAGACCAGGAATATCACGTCTCATATTCAAGGGTTCATCACCTAAAACTAAATAGATTCTGTCTTTAAAAAAATCAAATCAAGTTTCATATGTACAGACATTGAGTTAGAGACTGACTTTCCCCTCAGACAGAAGTCAGAAGATTAAAAACAAACCAGTACAATGAGTTGGATATCTGACACTGATCAAATTCCCATGTGTGTCTCTTACGTTGGATTCCCTCCTTCCATTCCTCTTTTATTAGACAGATGTGTGAGGCACAGTCAGACACAGTGTGTGGGGGGGGTGACTCAAGGCCAGAGGTAGGCGGTGTTGTTACTCATCATCGTAAACTAGCTGCACATGCACCTGATCTTTAAGGGCCTCGTTCTCCCTATAGACATACATGGGCATGTCATGGGTGATTGGCGTAGTCTCACTTCCCTCCCGCTCTCCGCCCACCTCTTTCTCATCCTCAGCAATCAGGTCATTATAGGAGGCCACGCAAAGATCGTGGTCCTGGAGGGAGACGGGGTAGTGGAGCGAGGTCCTCTGGATTCGCACTGACCGCCTTACAGGAGTGAAGAAGCGCACCTCCTGGCCATTGACCCGCACTGGCTCCCTCTGTTGGCTTCGAAGGCCACTGCAGGCAGAGGACAGCGAAAAACAAAATCAACCATAAGTCTCTTTATCTGGCTTTAATTACAATCCACCTGGGTATATTCATATTACAACGATTGAATGATGAACAGATAAAAGTGGCCCCTCATGTTATGCCCTGGCAGTGCCGCTATGGCAGCGGTGATTTGATTGGTAAGAAATGGAAGGGCAAGCTAACTTATGATTGGCAAGAAATGGAGGCATTCGCTTCGACCGATTGGTTCTCTCGAGCCTAGCATGCTCTGGGTATCGCCAAAACTAGCGCCCTCATCCACAAAAAGCAGCTCTTGATTGGCCACACAATCGCTGTACCCCTCCCCTCCCCCCCGTCAGCACAGATGCCATTCTACAAGTTCGTTTTGAGACAAATTTATTGCAAGAGTTGTATCAAAACTGAGGGTGCTCAGGATTGTATTTGTGAAGTTGCAACAACTGTTGAAATCACTGTGTTGTAATTGCAGTAGTTGTTTACACATTTGTGCATCTTTTCTGTGACTTCAAATTTAGAATTACAGATGTGTGAATATTTTCTGTGAGTGAAACTTACATACAAGCACACATTTATTCTACAAGTCTTGCAACAACATTACCTTCATAGACCCGGGTTATTCCCAAGTCGAGAGCAGGGTCGCTGACCCAGGTCTGATAACCTGTGCAGACGTTGATAACCGGCTTGCGCTTATCAACAGTCAACAATCTCCTTCAAATTCAGCTCCCGGAAAGTATAGCCGGTCCATTCAGTCTCCCCTGCCCTATACTACTCTTCACATCATTAATTTAGAAAACGAGTCCCCCGCGGTGGACATTATCGAACATTGTTGCACAATAAGCATTTTTGGAAGTTGGGAGACAGAGGTGTGGTGAGCTATCTCAGCTCTAAAACGGGGGTATGTCGGTAAGTGCAAGCAGTCAAGCATAGGCATGGCTGCACATGAACAAACATGCACACCCATACAGCCAAGATATCCCAAGATAGACTGGAAAGTCAAACTGCCAGAAGTTGTAGTAATTAGGTTCAATCATACCCAGGGGTGGCTGTGATCTTGTACTTGACTACAGACGAGTCCCCTTTCTCCCCGCTGATGAGGGCTCTGACGGGCTTAGGGGTCACCACGGGGTCATCGGTAAATTCAGTGCTGTCCTGTTCTTCTGGTATTTGGTCGTGTTCTTTCTCGGCCTTTACAGACACAGACAAGGGACCTAGAAATCACAGTTGAAGTCACTCATGGATCCATGTAACAACACATTTCAATAACACATTTTGTTTGGATAATGCTTTTCAAGGCACAAAAATCAATTTACATTAACTGATGTCTGCTATGGTGTTCATTTGGTGGTTTTTGTATCATTCAATTCATATAATATCTGAATTGGTCTTCTACAAGTGTTTGCCCTGGATTATAGCACAAGGAATAGCAGTAATCTTAGTAGTAGTAATCTTAACCTGTGTATGTATGAATAGACAGGATAACTACATTGATACAGCATGTGACTCAAGTCTTTCGGGTAGCAATGTGAGTTGGAAGATGAGGTGGGGAATAATAGTGTGTGTGTGTCTGGGGTGATTTCAACCACATTCACATGAAGGTGATTCATAAATGTGGGAATCAAACTCTCTTGTTCTTGCATTTTTACTGGCAGTAAACACATCAACTTGCACAATGAGTCTGATGCTGACATGACAGACTTTTGTTTTTTCCCATCCCGTGGGTATTAATTAAATGCAGACATAGTGTTTCTGCAGCTATGATTCAGTTTGATTTTAGAAAAAAAGTGTATTGACTTCAGTTTAGTAAGGTTTTAGTGGTATACAATACTTTTAACCCTCTGAACATGACAACTTTTTATTTTGTGGCGGTGCGCCAGATGAGCCTATGTATGGGAAACACTGAAACAGATAGCTGGCTCACAGATGGAAGCAGCACAGCCTGTGAGTTGAACCGCAGTGATATGACACCAGATTTACTGTCTAGGCTATCTAGAAGTAGAAAATTCTCATTCAAGTATATTTTCAAGTTCAGCAGAATCATATCTTTCACAGTAGAGTTTTCTGTAGAGTTTCAGCCACTTCTCTCTGGATGGTGAATGCACCACAATCAAGATATGAGTCAAGATGAGTCAACTAGTATGCCACCAAGTAGAATATTGATGGGAATCTGTACAATGTACAGCACTGAAATGCACTTATTTCAAGTTGAGGCATCTCATCTTCTCATCTCATCTCATCCAGTTCAACTACCTTGGATCTCATCCTTTTTCTTCAGAATCTCAAACACCACAGTCCGCAGTTCGTCCACTGGCTGGAATAAACGAGAAGGGGGAAAAAATCATGAGAAGTTTGAAATTAAACACCAACACAGAAAGAAAAGATTCCTTTTGGTGTGTTGGGCATTTGTGGCACCATTATCAACTGTGTTACAGATTCTGAGCTGAGACCAAATGAAAACTGAACCCATATACAAAGGGTAGGATGGATGGATGGATGATTGATACTAAAACCCAAATGTTTACTTTTAATAGTGAAATTGAAAAAGTTTGTTAAACAGGTCCTGAGGGTTTAAAGCAATCTAGATGGGTGATGACAGCTTGATGCTTTCATCACTTATGGTGCAACCGTGGCTTAGTCATTGTCAGTTGGTAATTTGGTGGATCAATTTGCTGGCACCACAGTGTTATCTTACTAGCCCAGGGTTAAAAACAAGTACGACCAGTTTCTGTTTGCTTCATACCCCCTTCTGGAGGTAGTTACAGCGAGCTAGGCCAATTGACTTGTGCAATCCATTGTTCTCGGAACGACCTCTGACACAGAAAAGTGCAGAGAGGCACTTTAAACTTTATTAAACTTTATCATTCGACCAGCCTTGAGGGAAGGCTCAGTCTCTTCTCAGAGTAAGGCTAGACCAGTTAACTCACTCTAGCTCAGGGATGCTCAGCAGAGTTGGCGTCTGCGTAGTCCCCCCCTCCTAGGACGATGCTGACTGAGCGGGCGTTTGCGTTCTTCTATCTGGGCAGTGTTGGTGCTAACCATTTACTGTTTCACATGTTGGGCACTGTGAAGCCCTTAGAGACTGTAACGGTGATTAAGGGCTATACAAATAAATGTGATTTGATTTGCAATACAACAGTTATTCAAGTCGGAATTCCGTCGGAAACTCGGGCAAGATCCCGAGAGAGTTCGCAGATATAAACACACCTGATATAGTGGCGCACACCGTGAACAGTAAACACAATTCCCTTTGCATCAATTTTTACTTGTCGTTTTGTCATGAAACCATGTGATTGCTTCCTATTCCCATCTAATCCTCTTTCCGGTGGTCGCACAGACGCTGGGTCACGCCCTGGCACCGCAACCCCTCTCCTCTGTCCTACTCTCTCCACTCACGTGGAGCAAGTGGTGGCAGGGGGCCTTTGGAACTGCCAGTTGGCTGTGCTGAAAGCTGAGTTCATCTCAGGCTACGCATCCTTGCTCTCCCTCATCTTTCTGGCTCTAACTGAGACTTGGATCACCCCAGAAAACACTGCCACACCCGCAGCTGTCAGTTGTGTACTGTTTCTCTGACACTCCCAAAGCTGTGAGGCAAGGAGGTGGTACCGGCCTGGGGAAGGGCTGTCTGCACTGAGACCTGGCCATTACCATTGACAATACTATGGTGATGTCAACTTGGCCGGCGAGGAATCTGACCCTGGACGACCAACTGTTGTTCTCGGCAAACATCGCATCAGTGACACGCTCCTGCAGATTCCTACTCTACAACATCAGGAGGATTCGCCCCTTCCTCACTGACAAGGCAGCGCAGGTGCTCATCCAGGCTCTTGTCATCTCCCGCCTGGACTACTGCAACTCCCTCCTTGCTGGTGCCCCGGCGTCTGCCATCAGACCTCTGGAGCTTGTCCAGAAAGCTGAAGCTCGTCTGGTGTTCAACCGCCCCAAGTTCTCCCACACAACTACCCTTCTCCGTTCTCTACACTGGCTCCCTGTAGCAGCTCATCAAGACCCTGGTGCTAGCCTATTGGGCAGTGAAAGGAACAGCTCCTTCCTACCTCCAGGCTATGGTCAAGCCCTACACCCCCGCCTGACCACTTTGCTCTGCTGCCTCGAGGCGACTGGTTGCCCTGTTGCCCCCTGGGGGCCGATCTACACAGTCACAGCTCTTCTCTGTCCTGGCCCCACAGTGATGGAATGAACTCCCCACTGATGTCAGAGTGGATGCAGAGTCGATGCCCATCTTTCACCACAGGCTGAAAACCCACCTCTTCAAGAAACACTACTCTGACCCTTCCTCTTCAAGAAACACTACCCTGACCCTTCCTCTTCTAGAAACACTACTCTGACCCTTCCTCTTCAAGAAACACTACCCTGACCCTTCCTCTTCTAGAAACACTACTCTGACCCTTCCTCTTCCAAGAAACACTACCCTGACCCTTCCTCTTCAAGAAACACTACTCTGACCCTTCCTCTTCAAGAAACACTACCCTGACCCTTCCTCTTCAAGAAACACTACTCTGACCCTTCCTCTTCAAGAAACACTACCCTGACCCTTCCTCTTCAAGAAACACTACTCTGACCCTTCCTCTTCAAGAAACACTACCCTGACCCTTCCTCTTCAAGAAACACTACTCTGGCCCTTCCTCTTCAAGAAACACTACTCTGACCCTTCCTCTTCAAGAAACACTACTCTGACCCTTCCTCTTCAAGAAACACTACCCTGACCCTTCCTCTTCAAGAAACACTACTCTGACCCTTCCTCTTCAAGAAACACTACCCTGACCCTTCCTCTTCAAGAAACACTACCCTGACCCTTCCTCTTCTAGAAACACTACTCTGACCCTTGACCCACTGATGTCAGAGTGGATGCAGAGTCGATGCCCATCTTTCACCACAGGCTGAAAACCCACCTCTTCAAGAAACACTACTCTGACCCTTCCTCTTCAAGAAACACTACCCTGACCCTACTCTGACCCTTCCTCTTCAAGAAACACTACCCTGACCCTTCCTCTTCAAGAAACACTACTCTGACCCTCTGACCCACTGATGTCAGAGTGGATGCAGAGTCGATGCCCATCTTTCACCACAGGCTGAAAACCCACCTCTTCAAGAAACACTACTCTGACCCTTCCTCTTCAAGAAACACTACCCTGACCCTACTCTGACCCTTCCTCTTCAAGAAACACTACCCTGACCCTTCCTCTTCAAGAAACACTACTCTGACCCTTCCTCTTCAAGAAACACTACTCTGACCCTTCCTCTTCAAGAAACACTACCCTGACCCTTCCTCTTCTAGAAACACTACTCTGACCCTTCCTCTTCAAGAAACACTACCCTGACCCTTCCTCTTCTAGAAACACTACCCTGACCCTTCCTCTTCAAGAAACACTACTCTGACCCTTCCTCTTCCAAGAAACACTACTCTGACCCTTCCTCTTCTAGAAACACTACTCTGACCCTTCCTCTTCTAGAAACACTACTCTGACCCTTCCTCTTCTAGAAACACTACTCTGACCCTTCCTCTTCAAGAAACACTACTCTGACCCTTCCTCTTCCAAGAAACACTACTCTGACCCTTCCTCTTCTAGAAACACTACTCTGACCCTTCCTCTTCAAGAAACACTACCCTGACCCTTCCTCCTATCACTTGTTTATTTGTCTTAGCTCGTTTATTTGTTTCACTTATTTCTCTCACTTGTTTAATAAAAGTAGGTAGCTAACTTGTTCATTTTTTATACCTCAGCACTGGTTCTGCTCTTAGCTGCTTGTTTAGGAAGGAGGTGCACTTACGACTTCTGGTGACTAGTAGTTCTCTTTCCTACCTATGTTGAACGCACATATTGTAAGTCGCTTTGGATAGAAGTGTCTGCTGAATGACTGTAATGTTATGTAAATGATTTACGACTGTGTTTAGTAAAGCAGATGCGATAAAAACAATATTGTATTAACCCTGTTCTGCGCCAAACACTGCATGCACCACATCATGTATCACCGAATGTAAATAATGCATTTAATCAACTTAAATTATTCTGAATTAAGTGTATTAATTATTCTTAATGAAAAGGAAACATGTCATTACATGTTGAAAAAAAATTACAAATTAACATGACTTAAGACATTTTAATACTTAAATTTAAATAATGTACATTTGTGTAAGACGCAGATATCCTGTACAAAACAAGAAAGAGAGATGAAACAGATGTTTGAATCAGACGTCTTACCTCCAACACAACGCCTACGGCCTCTTCAAACATGGGCAGGATGTCCAGGTTGCCCTGCAGCTCCATCAGGCGGGCCTGACAGATCCAGTACTTGGCGAACTTGTGGGCCACTGCCGGCAACCGGGAGAGAACCTCCTTCACCTGGTCTGGGGGGCACCCCTGTGGGTGGGTACCAGAGGTGTTTTTAAGTCTCTCTGCTCAACTCCAAGTCAAGTCTCAAGTCATTTGCAATGAGTCTAGCGCCCGCGCGCTGTGATAATAGCTCTCGGGGGCACTAGCAACAGCTGGAGAACTTGTGCTGGTCGCTAGTGCGCAGGCGCACTATCTCCCCCCCGAGCTGTCGCTAGTGCCCCCGAGAGCTATTATCACAGCGCACGGGCACTAGACTCATGACTGTCTTGAGACTTGACTTGGAGCGAGAGCAATACTGATTAAGACTGTCCCTAAAGGACTGTGAGTAATATTACTAATTTATTTACCAAGGGTTATTTACCAAGTTCTTTTAATACTGCTTATCCTTTACCTCTCCCAACAATTTGATGCAGTCCGCCAGGGATCTGTCCACGGCAAAGATAAGGGAGTGGGCCTCGTCTTCCTCCTTCATGGTAACCCAGTAGGGCTGAGTCAAGGCCACGGTACGCCTAACCTGAGGTTTCACAGGCATGGGAGGACGCTTGTAGGAGATGCCCTTGGCTTCCCGCCACTCCTGGAGCTTTTTCCTTGAGAACAAACAATAGAGCAGAAGTTACAGTTGAATTTTCATTTGATATTTCATTCTCTTTCAAAAAAAAAGGCATCTCCTTGTTTCTGGCTACTCGTTTATACACCAGGGATAGACCAACCTTTTGGCAACTAACTGTTGAAGATTAGTGTCTCTCTCTAGTGACTCAGTGAGAATTGAGAAAGCGCTGTCTCTCGGAGTGAGATCAAATGAATGATTGGTAATTGATATGTTATCAGGCTAATTGTAGCTGTACGTGTGATGATGTACGTGTTTATTTGCATATAGAGTGGTGAAGTGAGATCTGATCACTCGAGATGCATGTTGAGACGCGTTCTAATGCCAGGTATGAACTGACGTACTTAGAGGTGTTGACTTGAGATCGCATCACCCAAGACGCATGTTAATACCAGGTATAAAGAGGGCCTCTGTTAGTGGATGGCGCAAGCATCATTAGTTTTAGCATGAGCATTATAGTGTATAAAATACTGGACACAAAAAGGTGAAAAAAACTGATTCATTCATGAATTCATCAAACAGCAGGGCTTATTTGCCAGTCTAGTCTCTTCTTTAAAAAAAATATGAGTTGTGAAATAATTACATTAGTCATTTAGCAGACTGAGAGTCCCATGCTCTACTGACTGCGCTGTCCGTCCAGACAAATTATGAATCATTGAATCATTTCTGCACCAGCGTAAATGGCAGTGTGGCGGACTGGAAGGAGGGTGGGGGGAGGCTTCATTGGATCCAGCCAGTTGGGACTGATTGCAGCTGGGGCCTATTTAATGTGTGTGTGAATGTGTGAACGCAATTAAGCCTCCCCCACCCTCCATCCAGTCCGCCACAGGCAGATATTCATTTGATCTGTTATAATGTTATAACTTTTCATCGCAAATCAAGAATTCACATAGAAAATAGACACATAGAACAGGGTCAGTTCACTCACCATTGTAGATGTATGCATAGTAGTTTATTGGTACACGGTCAGTTATTGAATAAGCATACAACCTATTCTGATCTTATCGTAAAACAAATGTGCACTCATTTTCGCATTGTTCATTTTCTTATCAAATTTGACCTGGTGGCATACCCTGATATTAAAACACTCATGTCTATGGGGAAAGCTTACAGTTTTTAGTAGTGGTACAAAAACAGTATGAATCAACCATATGTCAAGTTTCACTAGAAATGACGAAGTGAAACCTGGGGCTACGCTCTGTTTAGGTTTCGGTTAGGAGAGATTTTATCTGGTTCTTTCAAACGGGGATATGGATGAGGGTGTTTAAGAAACAAGAAGGTCATGGAAATCTAACTTGTATAGGATTGGGTTAGTAACAACTGCATGACAAGCATCGGGGTATGTGAGAACTGAGCATCCTGGTACACCCACCTCAGTGAGAAAGAAAACACACACCCACATTTGGGCTGTATGATTACAATTACTGTGGCATGATCATTAATTAGAATCATTGGTCTAGATGATTTGGGGAATTTTCTTTTGCTGCAAAATATGATGTTGTAAAGGAAATAAGGTGAAATGAAATGATTCAATATTGCAGATTATACACGATCAGTTGTGTACTACTCACATTCTCTCCTCCTGGGCTGCAGTCAGTTTCTTTCCCTCTGTCTGGGGCATGACCCTCACTGGGGCCCTGGGTGTCTTCATGTCTGTGGCCTGTCCTGCTTGGCTGGCAGTCCTGGCAGAGCGAGGCACCGTTTGTGGCATTGATGGAACGCCTGTTCTTTTTGTGCCTGTCCGTGGTGGTGGCACTTTCGTTGAATCGCCTCCCTTCGCCTTGTCTGTCCCTTTTCGTACCTGGGCTTTCTCTCCCAGCTCAGCCACAGCAGCCTGCATAGGCCGGTTAACTGCTCTCGAACTGCACCGGCTTGCTGGCCCAGAGGATGCTCGAGAGCCAACTGTGCACGGTCGGCCATTAGCTCTCTGTTCAACCTCAGATCTCTTCTGTGCTGCCTTCTTTGAGGGCTGAACAACTGAGTTATCAATTTTCAATATTCTCCCCTTCTCATTTGGCTTGACAGGTACTGCTGTGTGCCTGGAGGAGACACATGTTGGTTTAAGACCTGTGGACAGTTGATTTTTACTCTGAGCTTGAATTTTAATCCCAGCACTTGTGGTGCCAGTAGCAGTGGCTCTCTTCTGGACAGGATTGTTTACAGCTGTGGTAGGAAGTGTTTTCCTCTGAGTCGTCATGGACCTCTGCGAAACAGAGACTGATAGAGCAGTGCTGGAGCGCACTCTGGGCTGGACCACTGCAGGAATGAGGCCTGTTTTGGTTTTGACCATGGGGCCAAGACTCATCCTGACATTGTTTGTCTTATTGGGACCCAATCGGGCTGCATCTGTGCCACTGTTGGGTTTACTGTTTGGCTGTGACGCAGTTGTATGAATTGCATTTGAATGGGATTCACCTGGCTGCCTTTTGGGATGGTTGGTTGCACTAAGGTTGGATTTGAGGGGTGCAACAGTATACTTTCTTCTAGGCACTGGGTTTTGGTTCAGTTTTGGCTGTGTTGGGCCACTGGATGTAACAGGATGGTTAGCAATCTGGGCTCGAGGCAAGATGCCTTTGTGCACGCTCATTTTGTTATTAAGGCCATGTAATATTCCAGTAGGGTGTGAGATGGCTTTAGCCTGGGGTTGAAATTTTGTGTCTTTATTTTTCAAACTAATAGCATTTGGAGCACTGTTCTCTTTTTCCATGGCTGACTGTGAATACAAAAACATCACCAGTTATCAGAAGACGCCACGTGCATTGATCAGCACCACACCAAGGTTCGCGATTGGGAATTACATTTTCCTAGCAGAGAGCCAGATGAAGGAAGACAGCCAACATGAGGGAAGGGAATAATCTTTTAGGCAAGTTCGCTGGTATTCCCATAGCTCTGTGCAACTCACAGACAATCTCACAAACAACTCTTTTAAATTATGAACCACTACATGGTCCTGCTCTAAAGAGGCTAGGACTCTTTCAGTGTGAGGAACTTTGGTTACTTCAGCAGTGACTCCCAATCTGCATTGATGCATCAAACAAACCAAATGGATCAAAAGATTTTCTTTTTTTCACTTAACAAGTCAAAAGAGCAATTTCCCAAAGAAAAGCCAAACTCTACATCACTAGCAAGAATGGCACCATTTACACTTACACCCACCTTTAGTTGAGACACGGCAGGCTTCTTAACCAGACAGTCATCACGGAGGTATGGCCTGAGGAGTTAATAAAAGTTATGAAATGATTTGCACAGAGATATAGAGTGTGAGGGAATTAGGTCAGATAAATAGATCAGGTTTACTTACTTAGGGTTGGGTGGTTTCAGCTTTCCTTTTGCTGCCAAGTATTCCATGAATTTCTGCTTACGTAGCTCTGTGGTGAAAAGTTAACACAACAAATTGGCCTTGGTCCCCAAAATGACTTCCCATGTGTGCTCACCTGTAGATGCTTGATATAGTCAGTAGCAAATATATTAGTAAAGTTGTGGTACTTTACAATGTAAACTGATAAAAACATTTATTTATGAATGAAAAGGAATGAGGCAAAAGTAACGACAACTTGCAGAAATAGCAACCAAAATCTGAATTTCAACTGAGCATAAGGAAAAACTATTCTAAAGTAAATGAAGGCAATCTAAGCTCAATAGTTGGCCACATGTCCATTATTAAGTATAATTGTGTAAATTATATGACCTAGCAATTCCTCCAGACTCTTCTCTCCTTGAAACATGTTAGCAAAACCAAAAATACACTTTCTTACGCCTTAATGTATCCAAATAAGATACATCTTAAAGTATTTCAACATAGGTATAGACCAGGTTTGAAATGTTGGCTTTGGCTTAACCTCAGGCACAAATAAATACACATTAACAACATAATCAAACAAACTATAGGCAAAGACATAGCCAATATATTTATAGCATGGAGTTGAACTCCTGTTAATCGAACCTTATTGAAGAAGCTGGTGTCACAAGGGACAAATGTAATATTATGTTTCTAAGCCATGGACATGCTAAAGCACCAGGTAGGAAACTATGTTTTGTCCACTGGCTAAAGGGGACAGGTCAATCACTAAGCATTTCACCAGCCAACCATATTTCTCAAACAAAACCGGAGCTCTAAACAATGTTGGTTACCTAAGTTGAAGTATCTGGTTGAGTAGACAAACTTAGTGGTGCCAGACATATTGTCCCTACACCTGGCTAGAGACTGGTGGTACCTTGGGAAGTCTCAAACTGGGAGAGGAGAGGGTGGCCAGGGTCACTGACTATGGCCAGAGCCTTCCTGCATAGTTGCTGTCAGCTGACTTGAGCTATACCAAATCGAGTCCTGATAGATGCGTTCTCTCTTTGTATGGGAGGGAATGCCATGTCAAACTCCACGCAAAATCTACCTTTTATATAGGTATGAAGAAAAATCTCACAGAACACGACTGAATAACGTCTCGCTGCCGCCCCCACAATCATGTATTTTTGTGGAGGAATACGGAAATCAATGACAGGCGAAACAGGTATAAAGTTTATATTTTATTGAAATAAGTGATACTGGTTGGGCCATGTTAATGCTGAATTTACCTACGGGTACTAACGGTCCGGAAAAGATCCTCAGAGTTTGATATGACGTCATCTCACATACAAAGACGGAAAGGAACACCAAAACCACAACAATATTGAACAGAACGAGATCACCAAAGCTGATGTAAAACCCTCACAGGATCATGTCTGACACCAAAAACACACAGACTCCCAATTAAAAGAAATCTCTGGTTTGTTTTCATCCAACTAGAATTTAACATGACAACATTGCTGTTTTATTCGTTCTAGATAACGTTTATCTTAACTTAATGTAGCTAGCGAACGGCAGCTAACGCTAGCTAACTAAGCCAGTTAGCTTTCGTGCTATCGAACTACCTTTTCTGCGAAGTATCGAAACAGTCCCTCCTTCGTCCATAATTATTAGACTGCAATATCTCCTCTTGGCTTTGGACAAATTGATAGTAACTACAGTGTTTCGTTGGGTTAGCCGTGGTAGCTAACGTTACACCAGATAACAAGTGTCTAGTGCTGCTGTGTTCACGTTCGCGCAGCATCCGGCGTGATCCGGTTTCAAATTTGCCGGGACCAAGCCACTCCTGTTCTCTCATTGGATAGTTCGAATATTCGAAAAGCCCTCTGCACGCTACGTCCGCTGTGATTGGGGGAGAGATATTGTAAACAAAACGTTAATGTTCTCCGGGCACACTCGGGGTTTGGCGCTCTATCATACATGAGTTTTTTCAAATTGTGATTTGAAATAAAATAAAATGAGGAATCTGATATGTTCTTATGTATCTGCAACAGTCAGCTTGTACCTACGTTGAATGCACTTGTTATAAGTCGCTTTGGATAAAAGCGTCTGCTAAATGACTGTAATGTAATGTAATGTGGCTGCATTGTCAGTCTATGATTAGACAATGGCTGAGGACCCAGACCCACTTTGCTTTTTAAATGTCATTCATGCTTTAGATGTATTGCCTCGTTAATTAGACAGCATTGGTATTGACTGTGCGTTGATGTAAATTGTCCCAATAATTCGTTTTTAATTTGAAAGACAGCAACATAATATTTGTAGTAGCCAATTATGGTCATGTGTATATTAATTAATAGTAATACATTGAACAGGAACTCGATATATAGCTGTCTTTCTTCTTCTCTTTCTAAAAAATAACACTACAACACTATAAAATTGTGTGTGTGTCGCTGTCCCTTGTGTTGTTGACTACAGTGAGTGAGCATGTAAATGTGTTTTGGGATGTACAGGGCTCAGTCATCAGACAGAAGTTTTAAGGCTGTATTACAGATTTATTGGAGCTCATGAAAATTGTTAGTGATCAGATTTTTAAATAAATATATCACAATATCCATTAATATTAGTGCACAAATATATACTAAATAAATAAATACATAAAAGCTTTGAAATTGTAAATAGTGTGCCATATCATTCAGTACAATAAATAAACAAGGTGCTCACCAGGCAGCACAATGATGCCATCTCGTGGTGAACTTTGACTAAGCCAATACACCCAACGTTAACTTGATGTACTTAGTACATACTGTACATACACATTGTTAAAAACTTCAAGAAGTTGTTTTCTCACAGACAGCCGTAGTGCTTCCATCTGACAGTCTACTAGACCAGGCTGCACAGGGCCAACGTCTAAAACATAACATGGGCAATGGACCATGGGCCACAAATACACATATTGGACATTGATAATTTAGTAAAATACCTTCTATTCATATAATAAAGATTGTTATTATAACTTGTAATACTGTTATATAACTTAACACTTAAAAATAACTTATTATATATTATTAGCGTGAATCAAAATACTTGAAATACAGCACAATTTACACTTTGGGTAGTCCAAAATGTTTGTAGAGAGCCCAGTTTAAGCTG
The DNA here is from genome assembly GCA_034670385.1 of Hoplostethus mediterraneus. NCBI lineage: Eukaryota > Metazoa > Chordata > Actinopteri > Trachichthyiformes > Trachichthyidae > Hoplostethus > Hoplostethus mediterraneus. The sequence goes on along the minus strand of JAXDDW010000275.1, from coordinate 119,058 downwards.
CACTACTATGGGCATCCTGGCCCAAGACAATTATAACCAGGCCTTCTTTAGCTCTGACGCTGGATGGTGAAGGTTTTGTAGCCGTCAGCGTTCTTATGGCACATGTCCACTGGTAAGTTGTTGTCCTCGGCCGTGCTGATGTACCATTCAGGGAAGCTGGCAGACGCGAGGGTGCTGATGTCTCGCCCGGTGTCCTGCTTGTAGAAGACAAAGCGAGCCATCTCACTCTCCTTGTTAATGCTCTTCAGGTCATCCTTGTTGTCCACCGCCTAAAGTGAGGAGCACACCAAAGTTAAAGATCAGTAGGTTCATTTATCGCGCTGGGCAAGCCAAGTACCTCATGTCAACAGCCATATGGACCTACTGGGCATATTCCTAAAAGAAACCCATCAGTTTTGCCTATTCACCTCATGAGAATTTCAGGAACAGAACTGTAGTCTTACCTCCAGATGCAGGGCCGGCTTGTCGGCATCCATGGAGCATGACAGGTAGAGGTTGGTGCCCGTGATCCCCAGGGCTACAGGTCTGGCCTCGGTGCTGGGCACCGGGTGCACGTAGGTCGACATGTTCAGACGAACTGAGGAGAGAAGAGAGAACAAAGGTGAATTTTAACCAAACTTGAAAGAGAGCTGTCAGCCTCAGTGACCACTCTGTTGATTAAAAAAAGACACACTGCTGTGGACACACAGGAGCTGCTAACCCACCTAAAATAATTTCATTAGCGAGGCTTTTAATAGAGAGTTTTAGTGTCCTAGGAGCTAAATGGTGTGGGCAACAGTAAATCCTTGTCATTTAAAAAAAAAAAACAATTGGCATGAAAATTGTCAAATTTAAATACACAGCAACTTCAGTACAAAAATATCACATCAGTATCAGCCTACAAAAATCCATATCAGTCTAACCCAAGTAATGACCAGGCAATTGCAGCTGTGTGGTTACCTATGTGGTCGGTGCTCCCTCCCTGCAGCATCACAGCGTGGAGCTTCATGGCATTTTGCACCAGAACCAAGCTCCTCTTCTCCTTGTCGTTCACACTGCACGTGTGCTCCCCCGTCCTCTCGTAGCAGCTGCACGCCTGTTCGGCTAGTGGCGCCGAAGTCACCTCCAACACAAGTTGTTCTGAGGGGCAACGAGGTAAGATGATGAGTTGGGATGATAAGTCTCTTTTACCTGCTTATATGCGTTGTTAAATGGGCATTGAGTAATCTCCATGACCTTTATCGACCTCTATACACTATTTTACTATACACTAGTTACTCGGGCCACTCGGGATTTGTTTTGTTACAATAACACTGCAAAAATTTTTCAGATATTAAAGATATTAAATCATGGGTGTTGGAGTTAGTTAGGCTGGTAGTTCCCAGTAATCTTACTGGAACAAGACACAGGATGGACTAAAACAGCTGCTCTTCGTGTAGATAAACCAGTAGAGGCAGCTATAAACCAATATAAACCAGTACAGACTAGTATAAACCAATATAAACCAGTACAGACTAGTATAAACCAATATTGGACCAGCAGAGACCAGTATGAACCAGTTAAGAGCAGAGGTGTAACAGTAACTCCATGCTATGGCGTAACAGATGATTTATTTTACTTATGTTTGTTTATACTCTCATACTTATACTGTGTGTGTGCGTGTGCGTGTGCGTGTGCGTGTGCGTGTGCGTGTGCGTGTGCGTGTGCGTGTGCGTGTGCGTGTTCGTGTTCCTGTTTACCTTCCACTACGCTCTCCAGCATGATGTTGAGCAGGTCCTCATCTCTGAACTCGGAGCTCCGCACCGACCTGCTGTCCTTCAACCTGTCCATGGCGATGATGAGATTGACCACGCGCCTCATGGACAGGGGATGATGGGAAATCTGCAGGTCCAGGCCCTGGGGCATCAGGGTGTTCTGAAAAATGGAAAGGTCAACTTTAGGTTCAAGGTTCATGATGTTCAGTATTGAATTTGATGCTCGGTTGGGTTGGGCTGGCTTTCTCGCAGCAGGACACTCACCTCCACCGGGCTGCATTTTGATTCAAAGTCCATGTCTGTTGAGTTGGGAGTGATCTGCAGAAAGGAAGACAAATCATATAACGTTCATAAAATACAGCATAAAGGTCCCATAATATAGGAGTTCAAATTTCACTCTATTCTTTAATATATATAAGATCAAACATGTTTAACGAATACGTTGTTAGAATTAGATTTTGTATCACTGGTTGAATTTAAAGTTATTGCATTTTCAAAAATATTCATTGTCTTTCCTTATACTCCTGAGGCATGGTACATTTGAAAACACATCATAAAAATCATAAAAAGTGTACTGTTTTCAGTCCCTCTGGATAAGAGTCTCAGATAAATGCCTAGAAGAAGAAATGGAAAATAAATGGAGAATCATTTACCTGTGTAAGATTGTAGAAAAGAAGTGTCTTTTTTAGTTCAAGTAGTCCTTGAGACAATGTTGTTCTGATTGCTTGTGCTGACCTGCAGGTCTTTTATACACACTCACCACAGTATGAGGAATTCCCCGCTGATACAGGAAGTGGGAAGGCAGTAAGCCTCCACCATTGTGGTTGCAGATAATGAAATACTGTACTGTACACTGCAAATACAAGGTTCAGGTATGTCAAGGGCTTCATTATCACGTTAATTATCACACCCTGCTGAGTTGATGTTAACAGTATTATTGAAAATCTTTACAGAAAATCTGTTTTGGACATACAGATAAATACAAATGAATTGCTGAACAAGTGAAATGTGTCTTTTTTGTCTTATTTATATATTGAAATGGGGCCCTATTATTTATCTTTTTACATACAGTACTGTGCAAAAGTCTTAGGCAACCATAGTATAGTCCATTTTTGGATATTTAGAAACTTTTCATTTCATTATTTTTGAAAGCATCTTTGCTGTACATATTTTTTTTACATGTGTCTCAGAGTTTTGCACAGTACTGTACATATGATGTACTGTACAAAGATGTATGTAGACATTGTCAGAATTTGATTTTGTTTGAGTATTTAGTATTTAGTATTTATTAGTGATATATGAAGGTTTTATGAAATCTTTCTTTGCAAAAAATGTTTTTGCACCTCAATTAAAAAAGCAAAACCATCGCTCAAAACAGAAAAAAAAAATTTCAAGATAACCTTTGATTGATTACAGTCTATAAAAAGTCATTCTAATTGTCTAGTCATTGCAAGCATCCCAGCTAATTATTATTACACATTATGACACCTCATCATATGTCATACCAAAATATTCTATTGAATTCCACCATTTCTGAATTAGAACCCGTCATAGACATCTCTGTGGTTTCTTTGATGTGAAAAAATTCCACCAGCCCAAGTGAACAGACTGATTGTGTATAGTTGAGAAACAGCGGCTGAATCTAATGTTACTTCACTTCCCTGTCTAATGATGATGCGAGAGGAAGTTACATCACTCACAACAATTCACATGGACCACCTGTAGATTTCCACTTGACAGACCAGTAATGTGTACAGCTGATATAACCTTTCTCTCTGTCTCCTTCCTCTCTCTCTCTCTCTCTCTCTCCCTCTCTCTCCCACTCTAACCCCCAGGTGTGTTGCAACTGTCCCATACTAGCAGACAAGTTCCTTCTTGCTTGTGTGAATCACTTTCCTTTAATTGGTATCAACCAATGACGTTATAAACTGAAATGAGCCAAAATAAAAATAAAAGAAGAGACAATTTGACCTGAAAGAAACCATTGATGTGAAAGACATCAGATTTAAATAAGACAGATGGCATGAGGATTAAGTGTAAGTGTAGGTGCGGTGTCAGTCTAGTGCAGTGGGTCTTAAAGTGGGTTCCAGGGACCCTTGGGGGACTTCAGGGGGTCCCCAGCAAAGTGAGGAGTAATTTAATTTCACTATAATTTTAAGTAGTAGTCTGCAAAATCGTCTTTTTTTATTGAGTCTCCATCTTCGTCTCTCAGCCTCACTGTGGTGTTCTTCACTGTGGTGTGCCTCACTGTGGTGTTCTTCACTGTGGTGTTCCTCACTGTGGTGTTCCTCACTGTGGTGTTCTTCACTGTGGTGTGCCTCACTGTGGTGTTCTTCACTGTGGTGTTCTTCACTGTGGTGTTCCTCACTGTGGTGTTCCTCACTGTGGTGTTCTTCACTGTGGTGTTCCTCACTGTGGTGTTCCTCACTGTGGTGTTCCTCACTGTGGTGTTCTTCACTGTGGTGTTCTTCACTGTGGTGTTCCTCACTGCTCTTCCCAGAGATCACCTGTCAATCAAACAGTGTGTTCAGTACTGTGTCGTCTTTCTCCTTTTGGCTTTTCTGTTGATGGAGTTTGAGTTTCTGTAGGTGGCGCTCTTTTCTTTGTCTGTTCAGCCACTTCCTGTGCGCCAGGGAAGACCTACAGTGCTGTGAAGAAGTAAGTATACCCCCTGAAAGGTTTTGTCTTTATTGACATATTTGGACATATGGATATTTGATCTTCATTTCAACACTAGGCGATCCTCTTTTATAAATAACAATGAAAAATTATACTTTGCAATCATTTATTCAACATGAATCAAAATAAAATACAATTTCCGTATGCCAAAAAAATAAGTGCACCCCTAGCTTCAGTAGCTGGTGGTGTAGCTGCAGTCATTTCTTATAGCCTCAATCGCTTACATCAACTGGGAGGAATTTCTGTCCACTTTTCCCTCCAGAAGTCCTTCAACAGTGTGATGTTTGAGGGCTTTCTTGCATGTAGGGCCCACTTCAAGTCCCCGCACAGCATTTCTACAGGATAAAGCTTTGGGGTTGGACTTGACCATTCCATAAGCCTCCATTTCTTTTTTTTTCTTTTGTGGATTTGCTCGAGTGTCAAAGCAGCCTCAAACCATGATGCCCCATGGTTGCAGAGGCCTTTTCCATCCTGACCTCCCATGTAGGCCAAATTTGTGCAGTCTCTTTCTGATGGTTGACTCGTGCACTTTGACATCGACTGAGGCAAGAGTTGCGTCTAGCTCCTTTGATGTTACCCCGGGGTTCTTTAAGCATCTTTCAGTCAGCATGTGGGCTGTATTGGTCTGGATAGATTGCCAGTGGTGTGAAACGTTCTGCATTTGTAAATGATATTTCGGACAGTGGAATGATTCTTCAAATTCCTTGTAAATGGCTTTGAAACCCTCCCAGACTCGTGGGCATCAACAATCTTTCTTCTGAGGGTCTCAAAGAGCTTTTTTCTTGGCATGATATTACCACACACTGGTTAAGACCAAACCTGACCAGGTTTCTGATCTTTATATAAGGCTGGGCCCTTCAAGTTACTCTCTAATGATGTTCTAATAATTTGCACCTGTTTCTGTGCACCTGATTCTAATTTTAGCAATTTGATGGGATGTTTTGTTTTTTGTTTTTTCTGCACAAGGAAATTGCATTTCTGTTCATTTAAATTGTACAAATGATTGCAAAGTTAGATTTTTCAGTGTTATTTGGTAAATTATTTCTAAATTCTTGGTTGCCAGAATTTACTGGTGAGCCGTCTGGAGGTGTTGCAGGTGTAATTCAATGAAACAACCACAGTACTTTGGGAAATGTGAAAGGGTATGTTTTATTTTATTATTTTATTTTCTCTCTTTATATTTGTATCATTTTTGCTATTTTAATGTAAAACACATTGTGATGAAATAAAGCTTGACTTGATATCTCCAGTGCCATCTCCCAACCCACAAACCAGGTTTCCACGTAGGCACTCGCCCTAGTTTAATAACAAAGGGGCTGTTTATCTCACATCCTGTGTACTGATAAATATTGTCTTTTTTCCTATCTCACATAACTTGTTGATGACTCCTCCATTCCATCCATCCATCAGACTTTGACAAACAAACTTTCCCACTGATGTCACGGGATGGGAGAAGTGTCTTGGGGTTTCTCAAGGTAAAATCCAGCACACTTCCTGAATACCATCTTTGAATTTCACTTCCTTGTCCACACCCAGGTCAATAGATCATTTTACATGTTACCTGCCACGCTTGCTGCACTTCTAAATGACTGGTTGTGAAAGAAAAGATGAATCAGCTTTGCATCATCGCGTGTCATTCATGTTTGCAGTTAATTTGCTCTGCTCTGCTCTCTCTTGCGCAAGAGCTGTCAAATGAGTTGTGCAATTGTTGCCCCGGTCTGTTAGAAATATACACCCACAAGTACTTTTACTTTGTCGTGCTTATATGTGGGCGATTCCTCTAATATGGAAATGTTTTTAGGATGGTTAAATAAACACGCTGAATGTATAAATACAATTAATTACACCCTGGGTCGACAGAAATCAGGACAGTCAAAAAGTTCCATAGAGAAATATATCCTGGGTTTATTAATAACTTTCTTCATCTTCAAAACTCATTAAGACAGTAATTATAAAACAGTATTTACACCTTGCTTCTCTTTTTAAGTTAAAGCATGCCAGAGAGAATGGAGGACTGTCAAGTTTCTTTCCACCCTTGGTTAAAAGTCGCTCCATTTTCCCTGCTCCCAAATTAAAGTCCATGACAATAAAAAACAAACAACAACAACAAACAAAAGATTGTTTACCACGATTACTGACACAGTGTTCTGAGGTACAAAAATAACCAGACTTCAGGCACACACACACTCACACCGAGCTCAAACCCTGTCCACTTTGGAGAAGGTGTACGATCTAAAACTCAACATGGACACACACACAAAAAAATTAATAGCAATCTCGACCAGACCGGATAAAAACCTACAAAATAAACAAAAACAGTCCTCTGCTTTCTGAAGAAATGGGAGTGTGTGTGTGTGTGTGTTGATGATTAAGGAATGAACATAAAATCCAGTGAAGGCAACAGAACGGTGAGATGACTTCCTTAAGCTTCCTGTTCCTGTACAGAGACACGCTTGTGACGGGGGAATAAAGCATACAGTGTCATGTTAAGGGTCAGTGAAGTTAAGGTTATGAAATCCGGGTGCATAACAGCATTGTGACAGAGCTACTGAGCTGGCAACTTTGGCATGTTTGTGGCGTCCCTGGAAATACTGCTCTATCACTAAGAGTCCAGGTTGATGGAACATTTGGACCCAAACCGAACAGACTGGAGTTTTAGTTATACAAACATTTATTGGAGTCAGAAATAATCGTATTTATTAGAATTATTGGATGAGTTAAACCTTAATGGGCGGAGCTAAAGAACCAGTCTGGCTAATAGCTGATTCATACTTTATTTTGGCATTTGTGGCATCAGGCAATTCGTGGCTCTTGCGGCCAAAGTGTCTTGAAGAACCGAGTGTAGTTTCTGTCAAGTGATGAACAAGTACAGTCATCACAACGTGGTCACCATCTGTTATTGTTACAAAATGCTGGAGGTGCACCGACCACACACACACAGACACAAATGCTCATTCTGAAAACAAGCATTATTAGCTAAAGGTAACAGTGAAAAAGACACGGGGTAAGAGAGGAGGAAGCTAATATTTTGAAGCCTAGTGTTCTTGTTACTAGTTCCAAAATGTAATCTAGGTTAGCTAGTTAGCCTAGCTGACCTTTCAAGTTCAAACTAGCCACACTAGCCTATAGCTATCTAGGTAAGATAGTTAGCTAGCCTGCTAAACCTTCCAAGTGTCATGAATGAATGATAAAAAAATAACTGTCATTGACATTTATATTTTTATTTATATTTTTACTATATATATATTTTTACTTTGTCATTCAAGTTTGCCAGTTAGCTAACGTGCTCTGAAAAACTGGTTCTTTGGCTCCGCCCAGAGCAGCTCTGTCTCCAAGAAATGAGAAGAAAAAAAAAAGGCCAAAAAAAATCCAATCTGCAGTGATGTGAGTGACATTGAAGAAAATAGTACTGGTATGATCCCAAACAGGTTATTGGAAAGACCTCAGACAGTACCATGTTATGAAAGGCTGAAACAGAAGTGTTTTTAAGGCCGTGTGAAGCACACTGTTACACCATAGTGGGAAACAAGCTTAGAAACACCCATAGGCTCTACAGTGGCCTTCCCTTCAATCAAATGTTTGGTTCAATAAGCTGATGGTGACAAGAAGAAGATGGATGTGCTAGTCAGATCTATCTATTTGACAATGCATCATGTCCAGCTCAAATAATTGCAACTTGTGGAAAAATAATTGGCATACTGTTGGAAACGGGTGACTTTTCCAACAGGTGTAAATGCTACGCAGGTTTTAATTTGGCAAGAGAAAGCTGAAACGTGACGCATATTTAAGATTAAAATACTTGGATACACCAGCAGCCTGGCTGAAAAGTCAATTATAGACAATTTTCCCTGACTTTTAAGAAACAATTGTGACATTTAAGCTTTTCCAAGTATGGAAACTACAACTGTTTTCTCTTCCAGGTTTCTGATGGCTGTAGGTGTCCACAAAGCTAATGTGACCAGAGTCATTCCAATTCCTTCAAAAACAGAAATGAAACAATATTTATCATCATCAGTCATGAAACCAAAGGATGACATTCCTTTGGTTTCATGACTACAATGCAAAAGAATGGAGAAGTGCTTGACAATCCCCCCTTTTTAGAGAACAAAGATCGGGCGGTCTTGGTTCAAATACAAACAACAGTTGTTGCAGAAGAGAAGAGGGGACAGATGGCCGACCAAGGAAAGCTGAATAGGCAGTTTGGATTCAACAAAAAATAGAGTTTCAGTAGTTTGACTTCACAGTGCTCTTTGATTGACGGAATTGAAACCTAGTGATTGAAAAACGTGTCAGTATTGTTGATTGTAGATCTGATGCTGTGGATTTCAGAAAAGCAATGACCTTAAAGGAAAAGTCCACCCTTGGATACACCGGTCGATATCGCCAATCGGTGGCGTTATTTTCTGATCAAATGTTGTAATTTATGTTGTAATTTACTTTTTTGGTGTACTCCCTCAACCTGCCTCGTCTACTTCTACTTCAGTTAGTGACTTCCCACCAGAATGACTTCCAGCAACGCCCAGAGAATTATTATTATTATTATTATTGTGTTATACATGTATAAAGTAACAGCAATAGTGATAGCATAGTTTTTCCAATCGAGAACGAGTGGAGAGAGAACAATGTTGTTCAAATTACAAAAAAGCTTATGTGCCCCTCAAAACACTCTGGCCTATCTTGGCTACTGCAGTGCATTCTGGTCTATCTTGGCTCCTCTCGTCCGATGGATTTCTCCTGTATGATTGTAGAAAGAAGCCCTCGCTCCTTGATTCAGGGCGACTGACACCAAAACCTCCATGGTAGCTTGCTGAAAACATCTGGATGTGACGTCACGTCGTCTGCGACTGGCCGGGTTATTTTCCTTTAAGGTCTCATGAGGGCACATCAGAAGAGAGAGTGTAGGTGGAGCGTGTGCAGATGTGTGAAACACATGCATTATCTTAAAATACACCACAACGTTTCACATGGAGAACAAATCTGGCACGTGTGACTACTGCCAGGGCTGAGCTGTGTGTTTGGCTACAGCGATGCTAACAATGAATGTTTACTACAAGTTAGCCGTTAGCCGTTAGCCATTAGCCGTTAGCCGCCCCCCCACCATCTAACTCAAACGGCTCCACTGAAAAGGAGGCTTCTGCTAAAACACAACCACTGAATATAAAACACAGATCACAAAATAAAAGCACTTCTCTCCCCTCAAAGAAACATATATACACGTTGCGCTACACGCAAAATAAATAACGTCTCAGATTGCTTATTATATGAAAGTGTTTTACAGTCAGGAGGTGACAATTCTCCCTCTTTTGGTTTGATCCCACCAACGTCTGGGGATGGCCATTTGGTCGCACATGCACACACAAGCACACACACACACACAGACACACTCGCGCACACAGGGCCCACCCCTTCTTTGCATTCACCCCCATACACCCCCCCCCCCCCCCCCACCCAGCCTCTTCTTAAGTCGAGGAGGAGGGCGAGGACTAACCGTGTCCCATCGAGGCTTCGTCCCAATACTGTCAAGCGCCTTCAGCTCTTCCCGCCTTTGGTCCTCCGTGGAAACGGACTCCTACGCCACCTGCCTCGCTTTCGGCCATATTGCCATTTTAACCCCATCGTGCGTGTTCAGATCAGTAGAGTCAACAGTGAAAGAAAAGAAAATCGAGGCACAGGGAAGGAAGCAAAAAGACCCACAGAGACGAGGCTGTGAGAGAGCGCTAGGGACCCGGCCCACAGCAACGTACCCTACGTCTTCAACACATTCATAATCATACTGATTGTCTTAACCCGATCTCTTGACGACTCTGGGATAAAGGCTCTGGGCTGGAAAACCCCCGAAAGGACCTCAAAGGATGATGCACTGTACACGTTTGCCTGTGACAATACACAGAATTAATCAATAAATAGTAGTTTCTCTTGATATAGATTTCTACAGAACATATATTACTTTATTTTGACATGCTCGGAGTGTCTTTGTCTTCTAGCTGTATGGAGGGGCTGGGGGTGCAGGGGATGTAGGGTGCAGGGGATGTAGGGTGCAGGGGATGTAGGGTGCTACACATGCGGCAGCTGAGTCTGGGAAGCAAGTGTGGTTGGCGTTCTGTGTTTAAGGTGTGTGTGTGTGTGTGTGTGTGTGTGTGGGGGGGGGGGGGGGGGGGGTCTCCCTGAGTCTTTGGATTAGGGGCCTTTACAGTGAGATGGAAGAGAGGACACACACTAACACATACACACACACACACACACACACACACTTTCCACACAGAGCAAGGAACCCTCCTCTCATGGTGAACGGGTCAAAACCTCGAGATGCTTCAATAACATCATCAGTGTTTGTACGAGAGGGGAGGAGCTTGCTGGTCCTTTGAATCCTTACAAATAGATTGAGGGGCACACGCACGCACACGCACGCACACACACACACACACACAGTTATTCCTTGCTGTAGATGTATTGTACTGTAGATGACTGTTGGTTTCATAGTGGCAGAAGTGGGGGGGAAAGGGGCGGGGCAAGTTCCCTCATCACAGTTTGGCGTGTGTGTGTGGCACTTCCTCTTTAGGCCTCGCCAACTGTGCATGTCTGCATTCCCGCCCCCACACACACACACACACACACACACACACACATTGACTCCTCAATCCCTATGGGCGTCCCCCCCCCCTTCCTCCTCGGGCACACACACATCCAAGCGTGGTGGTGGTGCGCGCACGCAGATGAGGGGGGGTCAAATGCTGCTCTCCGATTGGCTGTGGTGGTTGGCCGTGGTGCGCGGCGGCCCGGCCAGGCAGTTCTGCTCGTTGAGGAGGAGGAGGGTGGTCTCGTCCGGCCCGTTCTCCGTGGGGGTGGAGTCGGAGCCCGGGTCGGTGGCGGCGGCGGCGGGGGGGGGTGTGGTCTGCTCCATGCGGGCCATGTTGTGGCCGCTCTCGGGCGACTGTGGCGTGCTGTCCAGGCGGGACGCCATCAGGCCGTTCTGGTACTGGGCCCTTGTGATCTGGTGGGACAGGGGGGGCACGTCAGGGTGGGAATGGTAAACGTTTACTTTTGCTGCGTCTGTTGTGTTTGGTTCGTTCAGAGTTCACACTGAGCAATTACAAGCGAACCTGGGCTCGTAAAGAAAAGTCACGTGGACTCGGAAGTTTGTTTACCGAACCAGCTAAGAACACGTGAAGAAATATCTGAGTATGAGCATCAGTCCAGACGGTTTGGCCTCGCTTCATTTTGTCATGCTAGGCTGTCAGGTGTCAACATCTGTCTCCCGATACCCACAATCCCTTGTGTTTTGGGGTCATGTCCCGTAGTTGGTTCGGATTACATTCTCTAACCTATGAGGAGAAACGGTGACACTTTGGACTCCTGCAGGCCAGGAGAATGATAGCTCTATCTTGGAAAAAAATGGATATACCTTCGATAAACGTGTGGATGAAGGAAATGGCATCCTGTGTGGTACTGGAAAGACTGACTTATATAACCAGAGGAAAGGCAGAAGAATTTGAAAAAGTGTGGAGACCCTTATTGGAATGGAATTGGAAATCAGAGTGCACAATCATCTTGACTTTGTTGTGAGCTGTTGAGTCGTTACTATTTACTTTTATTCTTTTTTTGTTTGTCTGTGTCAATTAACTTTTGTAAGCATGTGGAACATGTGAAATGTAATGTCATTTTTTATGAGAAATGTAACTCAGTGATCATGTTTCACTTATGTCTGTATGTGTAAAAATCAATAAAAGTATTGTTGAAAAAAAAATTAAAAAGGAGAAACGGTGACAGTACATACAGCCACGAGCATGGGATGAAGAAGGAGAACAACAACCAACCTTGACAAACTGCAGATCGGTGAGGGCTCGGACGTAGAAGTCGGGGGTGTACTGCGGCGAGGGGGCGCTGTTGTTGAGTTGGCTGTTGCTGCCGCTCACCGAGAGGCACTCGGTCCGGTCGGCTCCGCTGAGGGAGGCCGTACGGTTCAACCCGCTTAGGTGGGACGGGGAGCGAAACTCTGGAAACACACACACACACACACACACACAGAGAAAAAAGTTATTCATTGCTTTTGCTGGAGTTGCCAAGGCCGAAAGGTGCACACACAGACACCCGCAAACATAAAAAAAACTCCCAATACATTCATTTGGTACAGCCGTTGTAGGAAAAATCTCATGTACAGACTCAAAACCGCCATTCTCAAAACCATTCACGGGTAAGTGACTCCATAAATACGATGGAGGAAGCCTTGAGGACAAGATGCAGTGTAGTGGTCAGATGGAGGGTAAGAGTATTGATAACGGGGTGAATGGATTAAACAGGGACACGCAAGGTAAAACAGATGCACAGGAATAACCAAACAAACGTTAAAGAAGGATTTAAGGTTTAGTTATTACCTCATTCACCCACTCTGACACACACACAGTCCATTCCCTTTGTTTCACTACTACAACACCAGATGGCGCCATTCTCATACACCAAAGCAGTGACGCACAACTTGAGCATTCCTTTTGCAAGTCATAACGAACATTAAACGTGTCTCAAGGTGGTTTTATCATCTCATGTCACCGTTCTCTGGAGTTTCTATAATCAAGTGCAGTGAACAAACTGTGATACAGACGTCTACAGGTTAACAATAAGGCACTGGTGAAGTGGTGAAGTGGTGTGTGTGTGTGTGTGTGTTGTATGTGTGTGTGTGTGTGTGTGTGTAAGTTTGTAGATTCACAGTCATACATGTGCACTAAGATTACTAGCATGTTTGTAGACTTCAATGCAAAACTGCACAAATGGATTATTAACAGAGATGGAGAAACAATTTGAATAACTCACCTAAAAGTACTCAACAACTTAGTAACTTTAAAAAACAAGAAGTTGGTGTTTTAGTTTCTGTTCCAAAATTATCATTTATTTATTTATTTATTTTTAAATAAAATTATTTTTATTTTTTTAAAATTGAAACAAAAGTACAGGCTTTTAAGAGTAGCCCAAAAGTAATAATACTAGTGATAATAAATAAAAAAAATACAAAAGCAAAAAAAATGTTTTCTACAAATTGTCATTTGTTTCCACCTCTGCTGCAAACATGCTACAAACATGATGGCTGATATTCTTGCGTCTCGTCTAGTTGGAAGTGTTTGGTTGTTAACTGTGGCATGCACTAGTCGATTACATCCACCCAACCAACCACACTGCACGCACAGGCACATTACCAGCCAGGTATATTACCAGTAGGTGTGAGTCTTCCACCAGGGGGCCTCAGAGAGTCATAGGAAACTGTTTTACCTGGATACGTTGGCTGAGTTAGCGTTCAAAGAATTTAGCTAGCTAGTTAACTGTGGATCTGTAAGGCTAAGATGCTAGTAAGTTGTTAGCATAAGACTTCCCTTAGTTGTGACACAACTTCAAGGTCCCCTTAAGATCCAGTAGGGAACTTTTTCTTAAAGTTTAAACATCATTTGTAAATGAATCATCACGATTAGTAAAAGCAATATCAAATGAACATGTTTATCTATTTATTTAACTATATCCGTAGCTATATCGTTGGTTTAGAGAAGCCTGTTAAATGAAATGACATGATCAGCACTAAAATGAGGGGAGTGACAAAGAAGTGTAGGTGTAGTTTAAAGAAATATGCGATTAGGTAACCATTACCAGATAATGTTGTTGCTGATGTTTGTCTTATTCTTTACCTTCAGCATCAGCCACACTGTCAACAACAACAACAACAACAACAACAAGTGTCTGTTCCTATTTGTAAACTCAGACTAGCATGTTGCCAGCATGTTGTGAATTTCAGTGATGTTTCCTGAGGCGTTTTGAGACATGATGGGCTACAGAAAAACTTCCATCACCACTTAATTTGGGAAGGCCAATTTTCAGTTTGTATCTTGAGAGCTGCAACCGAGTGAGATTCAGCTAGTGGTGACATTTATAGAAAAGTTATCTACTGGATCTTCAAGACTTTAAGTATGTGTGAAGGTTTTTTTTTAATGTGAACAACTTCCCGTTCTAACCTGGTGCTGGCAGGGTGAGTTAGTGTCTTTGAGATGATGACGATGGATAAGTGATGGACCCAATTCCAAACACAATCCTCACTCCTAACCTTGTCCCACATCTACTACATCTGAATTGTGTCAATGGGTCAAAATGCCAGCCAGGTGAAGCTCACACCATTAGACCACCATCTAATCATGAAAGAGCTTCATTCACATCCTTATTAAGTGGGAATGAGGAGCTAGGAGGATTCAATTTGGAATTGGGCACTGGTGGAGTTAAGTGCAGAAGAGATATCGGTTGCAAGTTGGAGGATTTTTTTTTTAGAATATCTGTTGTGCTCTAGCAGACTACACACTATTTCACATTGCTACCATTTAGTCTTGAAAACTATAATTCACGCTACGTCGAGAGCGAGAGGGGGATAGGACAACAACAACCTAAAAAACCCATCTGACAGCTAGAAATCCCAGGGTGCTTCTCCATGTTCCTCCCTTGATTCCTTTCACGGACCTGACAACTGTTAAGTTACCTAGGGAAGGGAGTGAGACAAGTAGGAGGTATTGGGACACATCCACAGTTGATGCTGCCTGGAGTGGACAGCCCGGCGCCTCTAGGGGCTCTAGCTCCCATCTGGGCGCCTCATAATGTTGTCCTATCCGTCTCCGTCTCGGAAGACATGTGTGAACTCTTTCTGTCCCCAAGTGTCCTGCCGGTTTAAAGGCATACGCCGGCATTGTGGCAAATAAGCTCTTTGATCCACCCACCTATGGTTACTCGGACGTACTTCTTGGCATCATCTCAATGGATTCAAACTGGACAAGCTCTTCTTCCTCCTGGTTCCCCAATAATGGAACAACTTTCCTCCTCCGTTCGAGGCTAAAACTCTTCATGAAGTACCTCATGTCAGCCTTTCCTGATCCTTCTATGGTGTACAGCAGTGGTGAGGTACGGTGATGACGTTTCTACCTGTGGAGATGATGTTTCTACCCGTGGAGATGATGTTTCTACCCGTGGAGATGTTTCTATCTGTGGAGATGATGTTTCTACCCGTGGAGATGATGTTTCTATCTGTGGAGATGATGTTTCTACCCGTGGAGATGATGTTTCTACCCGTGGAGATGTTTCTATCTGTGGAGATGATGTTTCTACCCGTGGAGATGATGTTTCTACCCGTGGAGATGTTTCTACCCGTGGAGATGATGTTTCTACCCGTGGAGATGTTTCTATCTGTGGAGATGATGTTTCTACCCGTGGAGATGATGTTTCTACCCGTGGAGATGTTTCTATCTGTGGAGATGATGTTTCTATCTGTGGAGATGATGTTTCTACCCGTGGAGATGATGTTTCTACCCGTGGAGATGTTTCTACCCGTGGAGATGATGTTTCTATCTGTGGAGATGATGTTTCTACCCGTGGAGATGATGTTTCTACCCATGGAGATGATGTTTCTACCCGTGGAGATGATGTTTCTACCCGTGGAGATGATGTTTCTACCTGTGGTGATGACGTTTCTATCTGTGGCGCCCTGGCAATATTCCTGTAAACCAGTGGTGTCCAGTCATGGCGTCTGCAGGTTTTCACTCCAACCAAAGACTACAGCAAGTGACTTCACTGATTAACACACCTTCAACAAGAGAGGAGGGACTAACCAGTGAAGTCACCTGCTGTAGTCTTTGGTTGGAGTGAAAACCTGCAGACTGTCGGCCCTCCGTGTCACATGACTGGACACCACTGGTTTACAGGAATATTGCCAGGGCACCACAGATAGAAACGTCATCACCACGGGTAGAAACGTCATCACCGTACCTCCTACTACCGAGTCGTGGTACTTACCTTAGAGGAAAGGCAGTGATTTTCGGGTGACTTACGACCTCCCCGGCTACTCGGCCCGCTTTGAATAGTGCACGTGAAAAACGAGACCCAATAACAGCAGGCGTGAGGTCCGCCAGGTGGATCAAAGAGCTCATTCACCAAGATGCGCCAAAGCCACCTGCTGTAACCAGAGACCAGCCCACCCACCCGAACCCACCCAGCCGCGGTGTTAGAGGACCCAGACATGCCGGAGGTTACCTGGCAACCGAGAGAACAGAGAAAACCTCTTAAAGGGGAGGTGGCGAGGACGAGGTGCAGCCACTGAGAGGAGAAAGGGGAGGGGGGGAGGGGTGGGTGACCGATGGGGTATAGAGGGAGGAGGGGGTGGAAGGAGAGGGAGGGAGAGTGTGAGCCGACTCTGCTCCAGGGTGGGCGAGGTCATAGGTGGGCATGCAAGGTTTACTGGATGGAGCGGGTTGTGTCGGGTGTGAGGACTGTTCCTGTAACTGATCGTCTGATTGATTGATTGATTGATCGATCGATCATTCGCTTGTAGAAATGTGTGAACAAGGTTGACGGTGGTGAGCAGAAAAAAAAAGAAAATGAGGGGCAACACACATTCCTCTCGCTGCTCTCGCCTGAGTGTGGGGAAGGGAGAGAGAGAGAGAGAGAGAGAGAGAGAGAGAGAGAGAGAGAGAGAGAGAGAGAGAGAGAGAGAGAGAGAGAGCGCTTGACAAGATGCTAACAAACAACAAACAAGGCAAGACGAAGAAAAAGGTGGCTGAGAGAAAAAAGATAGAGTGGCTGTTTGTATTTACGTGAGTGGAAGGGAGTGAAAGAGAGAGAGAGAGAGAGAGAGAGAGAGAGAGGGTGGGGGGAGAGGGAGGGGGGAGTTCAAAGGTCATCAGGAAAGGAGTTTTCAGAGACCACTGATGCATTCCACTTCCCCCAGCCCACGCAGACCCTCCCCATGCCCTCAGTGAACTCCCTCCCATGCAGCTTCATATGGAAGAAACCAAACGGAGAAATTCAGTTTTAATCTCCTGGAATTCAAAAAGAGCAAAACGCTTTTTTAAAAATGTGCTATTTTGAATTCAAGTATCAAAGTAACTTCTCTGTAACTTCTATTCACTATAGTTAGAGGGCTGACAGTCGGTCATCGAGGTCACTCATAGGAGAGGAGGTGAGTGAGGGCATACTGAAGGACTGTGTGTGTGTGTGTGTGTGTGTGTGTGTGTGTGTGTGTGTGTGTGTGTGTGTGTGTGTAGACCTGAGTTGAATAGTATTCGCAAACAGTTGGATTGAACCTACATGGAGCACCATTTGTTGTCAGACACAGAAAAATAAACAGTCTCAACTTTCAGGCCCAAGCCCCTCCCACCTGGGACTCCCAACCTGTCGGAACAAACGCTGTGAAATATTTGCAAATACTTTCTGAGCCAGGTTTTGTTTTGTGTGTGCAAACGCATTCGTCATCTAATATACAGCCCTTACGTTCTTCCATGTCAGAGAGCGTAACGTCATAAATCCTGGCAAAGAATAATCGAAAAATATCAACAACAATGTAAGTGCATTTCAATCAGGAATCACAGATGATCACGTTATTACATGATCTGTTAAGGTCTATTATTCCTATGCAACAGAGTTGAGCGCTGTCCTCACCTTCATCACTGCAGAGGAAGGCTGGTTGGTTCTTACCTTTTGCCACTAGGTGGCGGTAGAAGCATTGCAACTGGAGACGTCGCAGTGCAACAATGACTCTAACGGGAGAGTTAAAACCCCTTCACAAAGACCAAGCCCAAAATAAACAAGAGAGGGGAGAGGAGAGGAGAGGAGAGGAGGGAAGAGAAGAGAAGAAGAAAAAGAAGGGAGAAGAGAGGAGAGACTCACCCAACGTAGGTGCACTGAGCGCCATGACGCCGTAGAAGGAGAACGGTCCGGTCTCAAACTTCATGTTCTCGTTGCCGGCCTCCACCTCCACCCGGCCCTGACGGAAACAAGAAAAACAAAGATGGACGCTGTATGACAAACCAACACAACGACACAGTTAAGATTTACTCCTGAAACTCCCAAACGTTGTGGAGTCAAACCAGCTACTTCTGTCACCGCTCTCGTGCCAGGATCTGCTCAGAACTGTCGGTGGAGGTCCCTGACTATGGCCTTTGATTCTATTTGATTCTATTCGTCTTTTGATTCGTCCATCCGTCCATCACCACTCAGACTGTGGTGTCTGAATGAAACACCACTGTGCTCTGGCTAGGGTTCGACCAATACCAATACTTCTGCATTAAAGCTGCAGACAGCTGGTATTGTGTCCTGTAGGTTTAAATTTGATCACTTTTCATGCCAAAAAATTCTAAACATTAAGAGGAATTGTATTCTTCGCAGAGTGGAAAAGCCCCTGAAACATTTAGATGACTAAAACCAATGCTACTGAAATCCCTTAAGGTGGGTCAGCAGCTCCTTAAGGCACCTCCATCCTCACCTCCACCCTCACCTCCACCCTCACCTCCACCCTCACCTCCATCAGCAACACGGACTGGCCGATATCCGCTCGTCATTGAAACGCCCATATCTGTCTAGTTCTGGCTTCTACAGAATGACCCATGGGGGGGGTCACCAATCGGCCCATGGGGGGGGGTCAGGTCAGGTCAAAACAAAACACGGTGCCACATTTGCTCCCGATTGGCTCAGACGGGGGATGACATCATTCATCAAGGCGGACGACGTGATCACTGTCGCCTCGTCTTCACGCGGGTGAACACCAGACGCAGCAAATGAGGAGAGGAAGGAGATGGACTTCACGGCTTCCCCCCTTCTGGAGACTAAAAAGGCTCGATAAGGGAGGGGTGGAAGAGGGACCGAGAGACCGATATGGAGGGACGGGGGGTTGAGGAGGGGACGGGGGGTTGAGGAGGGGGACGAGGGGACAGGGGAGGGGACGGGGGGTTGAGGAGGGGACGGGGGGTTGAGGAGGAGACGAGGGGACAGGGGAGGGGACGGGGGGTTGAGGAGGGGGACGGGGGGTTGAGGAGGGGACGAGGGGACAGGGGAGGGGACGGGGGGTTGAGGAGGGGGACGGGGGGGGACAGGGGAGGGGACGGGGGGTTGAGGAGGGGACGAGGGGACAGGAGAGGGGACGGGGGGTTGAGGAGGGGGACGGGGGGTTGAGGAGGGGACGAGGGGACAGGGGAGGGGACGGGGGGTTGAGGAGGGGACGAGGGGACAGGAGAGGGGACGGGGGGTTGAGGAGGGGACGGGGGGTTGAGGAGGGGACAGGGGGACAGGGGAGGGGACGAGGGGACAGGGGGTTGAGGAGGGGACGAGGGGACAGGAGAGGGGACGGGGGGTTGAGGAGGGGGACGGGGGGGACAGGGGAGGGGACGGGGGGTTGAGGAGGGGACGAGGGGACAGAGGAGGGGACGGGGGGTTGAGGAGGGGACGGGGGGACAGAGGAGGGGACGAGGGGACAGGGGGTTGAGGAGGGGACGGGGTTGAGGAGGGGACGGGGGGTTGAGAGGGGAGGGGACGGGAGGGACGGGGGTTGAGAGGGGGACGGGGGGGGTTGAGGAGGGGCGGGGACAGGGGGGGGGGGACGGGGGTTGAGGAGAGGGGACGAGGGGAACAAAGGAGGGGGAAGGGGGGTGAGGAGGGGACGGGGGGGTTGAGGGGAGGGGGGGCAGGGAGGGGACGAGGGACAGGGGAGGGGACGGGGGGGTTGAGGAGGGGACGAGGGGACAGGAGAGGGGACGGGGGGTTGAGGAGGGGACGGGGGGTTGAGGAGGGGACGGGGGACAGAGGAGGGGACGGGGGGTTGAGGAGGGGACGGGGGGTTGAGTGAGGGGAGGTTTGGGGACAGGGGTAGGGGACCAGGGGAGAGGGGACGAGAGGGACGGGGGGTTGAGGAGACGGGGGGGCGGGGGGTTGAGGAGGGGGACGGGGGGTTGAGGAGGGGACGGGGGGGTTGAGGGGGGACGGGGGTTGAGGAGGGGACGGGGGGTTGAGGAGGCCTCTGTGTTGGTACAGAGTTGGCCAGGCCTGCTGGAATGTGTGAACTGCAGCAACAACACAGCACAGTTAATCCACGCCGTCACACCGTCATCCCCCCCCCCCCCTCCCCCCCCCCCCCCCCCCCCCCCTACACTACCCACCACACTACTCAACATCCTGGACTGGGGAGGAGCAGGTGGTCTAGTCAAGTAAAGGCAGTTTGAATTATGAGGATCCGCTGAAATCAACGCGATGTGAAAACGTTCAACATCTAAAAACGTACGGACCCGCCAACACGACTCGCCGCTCTTCACATCAGCATCAGCCAGATCGATCCAGATCCAAACCATCACCACACCCAGATCCCCTCCCACCATCTCGGGTCTGCGGGTCTCTCTTCAGGTTCAGTGCGCTCCCTTTCCGCCTGAGGGGTTTCGTGTCCGTCTCACGGGTTTGTGCTTTGATGCTGACAGGATGAGTTCAACTGCCAGTCGATGCTTCGGGGGGTGAAAACAAATAATCACACCCATCCATCCGCTTCATCTGTTCAGGTTTAGTCTGACAGAGCAGGCATGCCGTTTGACCCCAGTTGCACGTCTTCAGTTGCTCGGTCTGGGTCAGTCCTCCACTAGGCCGCTGGGGGTCGAATGCCTTGCTCGGGGACACCTCGGCACACGAGGCGGGGGTAGACCGGTCTTAAGACGGCTAACGGGGGGCGGGCAGAGCATTTCCTCTCTCTCTCTCTCTACTCTCTCTCTCTCTCTCTCTCTCTCTCTCTCTCTCTCTCTCTCTCTTCTCTCTCTCTCTCTCTCTCTCTCTCCTCTCTCTCTCTCTCTCTCTCTATCCCCTCTCTCCTCTCAAACTCCTTCCCCTCTTTTTTAACTCCCAGACCCTCAATACCACTCCCTCCCCCCCCCCTTCAGTTTTCTTTCTTCCTCTCCCTCCATGGTTCATGCAAGGGGGCTCTCAGACCGTTTTACCAAAAACGGGTGCAGGGCAAAAGGTTTTATTTTAACCCAAAAAAAAACCGGGGGACGGAGAGAAAGAATAAAACCATGGGAAAGAGTAAAGCCTCAAGAACTTGTTCCCTGGTTTGACCTTTTCCCCAAATTTGCCTGAAAACCTCCACAAGGGGGGGCACCAGGCGGCGCTCTCAGGTTATAGCCCCAAGTGCCGGTTCTTCTGTGGTTAAATGTTTTTAAATTTTTATTTCAGGGTGTTTGATCGGACCAGAAATCATTCCATTTGTGTGAAGGATTTACTAACCTCCTGGGGCGTTCGCCGTACAACCTTTCAACCCAAACCCCAAAATTTTTATACGATGTTCAAAAGGGGCGTTTTTTACCTTAAAAAAGTACATTGGGAGGAACAATGAAATCTTGCAGGAAAATGGTTGGTTGATGAGGCAACCAAAAACTTTAAAAAACCTTGGAGGCCGGTGGGCCACTTTACCCAATAGTAATGGGGAAAGGAGACAGTTTAGAACATATTGGTTGGCGGGGCCCTTAAGGTAGTAAATAACATAGACACCGGAAATTATTCAGGGCCAAAAAGGTGTGTTTGTGTGGGTTTGGTGGTTTGCGAGACCCGGGTTTTTAAGGTTAGGTTGAGGAAGGACAAGCAAGGGAGGGCCGTGCCGCCCCTTAAGGATAGAAATACGGTTTGGCGCGGTAAATATTTCTACAACCCTTTGTATAGATGAGGAAAGAAGCTTGTTAATATTGGGGAGGGCCTTAAGGAAGTAATATGGGAACGTGAAGTATTGGAGCGGGGCCTAAGGATAGTAGATGAGGAAGGCAGCTTGTGAAAGTATTGGGGCGGGGGCCTTAAGGATAGTAGATGAGGAAAGGACAGCTTGTGAAAGTATTGGGGGGGGCCTTAAGGATAGTAGATGAGAAGGACAGCTTGTGAAAGTATTGAGCGGGGCCTTAAGGATAGTAGATGAGGAAGGACAGCTTGTGAAAGTATTGGGGCGGGGCCTTAAGGTTTAGTAGATAAGGAAGGACAGCTTGTGAAAGTATTGGAGACGGGGCCGTAAGGATAGTAGATGAGGAAGGACAGCTTGTGAAAGTATTGGGGCGGGGCCTTAAGGATAGTAGATGAGGAAGGACAGCTTGTGAAAGTATTGGGGCGGGGCCTTAAGGATAGTAGATGAGGAAGGACAGCTTGTGAAAGTATTGGGGCGGGGCCTTAAGGATAGTAGATGAGGAAGGACAGCTTGTGAAAGTATTGGGACGGGACCGTAAGGATAGTAGATGAGGAAGGACAGCTTGTGAAAGTATTGGGGCGGGGCCTTAAGGATAGTAGATGAGGAAGGACAGCTTGTGAAAGTATTGGGGCGGGGCCTTAAGGATAGTAGATGAGGAAGGACAGCTTGTGAAAGTATTGGGGCGGGGCCTTAAGGATAGTAGATGAGGAAGGACAGCTTGTGAAAGTATTGAGACGGGGCCGTAAGGATAGTAGATGAGGAAGGACAGCTTGTGAAAGTATTGGGGCGGGGCCTTAAGGATAGTAGATGAGGAAGGACAGCTTGTGAAAGTATTGGGGCGGGGCCTTAAGGATAGTAGATGAGGAAGGACAGCTTGTGAAAGTATTGGAGCGGGGCCTTAAGGATAGTAGATGAGGAAGGACAGCTTGTGAAAGTATTGGGGCGGGGCCTTAAGGATAGTAGATGAGGAAGGACAGCTTGTGAAAGTATTGAGACGGGGCCGTAAGGATAGTAGATGAGGAAGGACAGCTTGTGAAAGTATTGGGGCGGGGCCTTAAGGATAGTAGATGAGGAAGGACAGCTTGTGAAAGTATTGGGGCGGGGCCTTAAGGATAGTAGATGAGGAAGGACAGCTTGTGAAAGTATTGGGGCGGGGCCTTAAGGATAGTAGATGAGGAAGGACAGCTTGTAGGTTGCTAACGGAGCGGGGTCTTTAAGATAGTGAACAAGGGAGGACAGACTGGGAAAGTATTGGAGCGGGGCCTTCGAGTGGGTAAAGGTCAAGCTGAGGTCAACTCGCTGTGTATCTTATAGCCAACGGGAAAAATGATCCCACATTGCCTCTGGAAGACACTGCCTCAGGTGTGTGTGTGTGTGTGTATGTGTGTGTGTGTGTGGTGTGTGTGTGTGTCCCTACCAGCCCCGTGGTAAGTGACCATGAGACTGACCTGAGTTAATGGTTGATGTAAAAGTTTCCTCTAACACTTGGTACAGTGATAGTCATTTGTGCTCTCTCACACACACACACACACACACACACACACACACACACACACACACACACACACACACACACACACACCCATATTTTGTGAGTCAGTGTCAACGCCAGTATACACACTAGGGGGACGGTATAATGTGTGTGTGTGTGTGTGTGCATGTTTCCTTAGGGCAGAGCTGACCGTCACATGTCGATGGAGTGAGGTCCCCATGACATCATATCACACACACACACACACACACACACACAACACACACACACACACACACACACAATCCTTCTTTCATAGGCCACCATGAGAATGAGTAACAGAATTCCCAGTTGGACCAGGAGAGACGGTCCAGAGCAGGAAGCAACGCTCCTCCAGTCTAGACGCGATCTAAACACTGAGACATCAGCTCCTTGATCTGACGCTCTACACGATTCATCCTGACACTGGGTCAGACAGGGTGTGTGGATCCACAGCTGGAGACGGTTCTTCCATCCCTCCATCCATCCACTACCCAGTTCAGGGTCGCCGTGGGCAACCAGAGCAGCCCGGACGACCTTTCCCCCAGCAGCTTCCTCCAGATCCTCCTGGGTGTGGATCCCCCGGGAGGAGCTGGAGCCGCTTAGTCCCCCGGTCGGTCTCCCCCCGGTCGGTCTCCCCCCGGTCGGTCTCCCCCCGGTCGGTCTCCTCCCGGTCGGTCTCCTCCCGGTCGGTCTCCCCCCGGTCGGTCTCCCCCCGGTCGGTCTCCCCCCGGTCGGTCTCCCCTCAGGTCGGTCTCCCCTCAGTCGGTCTCCTCCCAGTCGGTCTCCCCCCGGTCGGTCTCCCCCCGGTCGGTCTCCCCCCGGTCGGTCTCCCCCCAGTCGGTCTCCTCCCAGTCGGTCTCCCCTCAGTCGGTCTCCCCCCAGTCGGTCTCCTCCCAGTCGGTCTCCTCCCAGTCGGTCTCCCCCCAGTCGGTCTCCCCCCAGTCGGTCTCCTCCCAGTCGGTCTCCTCCCAGTCGGTCATCAAGTCCCCAAGTGCACTTGGGGAGGAAAACAAGGCGGAGGAGCGGGTGAGGTCGTCTGGGATGGCTGAGCTCCTCACCCCTACAGAGGGTGAGGAGGAGCCCCATGTACCTGCCATCTCATTCTCTCTCTTCCTTGAGTGCTTTTCTTTGTCGCCCTCTTCACCGCAGCGGTCACGATCCTTCTTACCCTCACTTGGGAATAAGACCCCGAGATACCTGAACTATTAAGACCCCGAGATACCTGAACTATTAAGACCCCGAGGTACCTGAACTATTAAGACCCCGAGATACCTGAACTATTAAGACCCCGAGATACCTGAACTATTAAGACCCCGAGGTACCTGAACTATTAAGACCCCGAGATACCTGAACTATTAAGACCCCGAGATACCTGAACTATTAAGACCCCGAGGTACCTGAACTATTAAGACCCCGAGGTACCTGAACTATTAAGACCCCGAGGTACCTGAACTATTAAGACCCCGAGGTACCTGAACTATTAAGACCCCGAGGTACCTGAACTATTAAGACCCCGAGGTACCTGAACTATTAAGACCCCGAGGTACCTGAACTATTAAGACCCCGAGATACCTGAACTATTAAGACCCCGAGATACCTGAACTATTAAGACCCCGAGGTACCTGAACTATTAAGACCCCGAGATACCTGAACTATTAAGACCCCGAGATACCTGAACTATTAAGACCCCGAGGTACCTGAACTATTAAGACCCCGAGGTACCTGAACTATTAAGACCCCGAGGTACCTGAACTATTAAGCCCCCGAGGTACCTGAACTATTAAGACCCCGAGATACCTGAACTATTAAGACCCCGAGATACCTGAACTATTAAGACCCCGAGGTACCTGAACTATTAAGACCCCGAGATACCTGAACTATTAAGACCCCGAGATACCTGAACTATTAAGACCCCGAGATACCTGAACTATTAAGACCCCGAGATACCTGAACTATTAAGACCCCGAGGTACCTGAACTATTAAGACCCCGAGGTACCTGAACTATTAAGACCCCGAGGTACCTGAACTATTAAGACCCCGAGGTACCTGAACTATTAAGACCCCGAGGTACCTGAACTATTAAGACCCCGAGGTACCTGAACTATTAAGACCCCGAGGTACCTGAACTATTAAGACCCCGAGGTACCTGAACTATCAAGACCCCGAGATACCTGAACTATTAAGACCCCGAGATACCTGAACTATTAAGACCCCGAGGTACCTGAACTATTAAGACCCCGAGGTACCTGAACTATTAAGACCCCGAGGTACCTGAACTATTAAGACCCCGAGGTACCTGAACTATTAAGACCCCGAGGTACCTGAACTCTTCCACAGCTGGATGAGACAGGAGAGAACGATGACCTCCGTCTTCTTCACAACGATAACTATCACAGTACGGCACATGGCAGTGGGTCTACTGTACATCGGACCTCAACATTTTTCCATCTTATTCCAAGACTTTTATGCAATTCACAATTCTTTTTTTTTTTTTTTTTCCAAGACCAGGAAATGATCCAGTTCATTTTCAGTCTCCAGACCAGCAAAGGAACGGTGTGAAAACTACAGTGGCCAAACCCGGTGTGTGTAGGGCTCTGGGTCTTTAAAGACGCATGAATCACGCTGGTCATAAACAAACACAGCCTGTCTGCCGACGGTGAAGATCTCTACCGGGAAAACACACACACACACACACACACACACACACACACACACACACACACACACACACACACACACACACACACACACACACACACACACACACACACACACACACACACACACACACACACACACACACACACACACACACACACACACACTATAAAAGGAGTGGAACAAAGTTCATGAAGGACACTGAATTATCTGTAAGAGGTTCTTGGTTCTCATGAGGCTAGCAGCCTCCCACGCAATGATCTGACATACAGTATACACACACACACACACACACACACACACACACACACACACACACAGACTGACACATACACAAACACAGACTGATACCACAACTGTACAGTCAAAGGTGCCAAGTGTAGAGTTTAGCGTTTCTCAAATTTAAGACCACATTTCCCATAAACCCTGCTGCTTCCTGTCTCTAAGAGGATGTTGCTACTATCCCTACTGCCCCCCCCTCCCTCCTCCCTCCTCCCTCCCCCCGCCGTTGCTCCGTCTGTTTTGAAGAGCAGGACGAAGGATAAGAGCCCTTGATAACAGCCAATATGTTGGGACAGCGTAACGCCAATCAGGTTGTTTAGTACTTATGAAGTGAAAAAGTATTTCCTCAATGGTGGTCTCATTTGTTTACGGTAATGATCCCAATGTCTCAACGTTGATGTGGTGATGATGCATGGATGTTCGACAGCTAGTGTCTCTGTATCCAGCTCTCACCCTCTTCACCTTCCCCTCCCCCTTCCCCTCCCCTCCCCCTCTCTCTCTCTCTCTCTCTCTCTCACCTTCCACTGTTTTCCAAAAAGCAATCCTGGAATATTATTTTGTTTACAGGACAAATATGAGTGAAAGGCAACATACAATTTTCCACGAGTTACATCCACACAGGCTAATCATAGAAACTTCATTTCCCACACCTTTGTGCTCATCACATTCCACGACTTTTCCGAGACTATTCCAATTCCGATGTCAAGAGTCTATTCAATTTCTTACATCAAATCAATATCGTGATTATTTCAAACTTTTACCTCGATTGCGATTAATGAACGATTATTTTATTTGTTTTGTTTTATTTTGAAATTTGTTTCATTTTGAAATTGACCGGATGCTCTATGCCGTTCCTGTGTCTGACTTCCTGCCCGGCTTGACACATTCACTCGCGGCTCGCCAAAAAAAACGACCGGTCCAAACCTGTCTGAACACGACGTTACTGGACGTGACTGAATACCACCGTAGTATTTTTGAAGGGGACAGTTCATGAACGCAGTATTGGGGAAAGTATTTGAAAGTATTTGGCCCGTTAATTCACGGGAAAGTGATGTACGTCTGATGGCGCACGCACACACACACACACACACACACACACACACACACACACACACACACTGGTTGCTTTGCTAACTGGCGCTTCTAGACGTTCCTCGTTCTTGTCGCCTAAATAATCGAAATCAACGATTTTGAAAATTTGCCACAATTACAGAATTAAATCGCGATTATGATTATAAACACGATTATCACCCACCCCTACTCCACACTGTTCATACTTTCATTACTATCCTACTGTATATACCTCAGCATATTCATATCTATAGTATCTTTAGTGGACAGGCAGGTAGAAGAGACCCGTCCTGAAGGCTCAACACTCAACACCACACGATTTTCTCAACAGGCTCCGGTATGACATCTCACTCCTTCCTCTGCTGCCATTGGCTGTGGATCGCTCCACATGTGGGGTCTCCACATCATCCTCAGCATCCTGCCTCCCACGGGGGAGATTCCACAAACATGAGTGTGTGTGTGTGTTGGGGGGGGGGGGGGGGGGGGGGGGGGGGGTTGAAAGCTGTAATGATCCATGGATTACTGGGCCTGGCTAATGACTGTTTGAGGACAATGACATCACCGACTTGTGAGAAATGAAAGAATGTGTGCGCGCGTGTGTGTGTGAGTTGTGTGTGTGTGTGTGTGTGTGTGTGTATGTGTGTGTGTGTGTGTAAGGAGGCACCATTTCCAACCCTTGAACACTCGTCTATATGTACACAGGGTGGATACAGTGGATATACAAAGACTTCATCAGTGTTTAGTGTTGTAAGTGTGTGTGTGTGATATTAGTGTATTGACAGACTGCCCCCCCCCGTCCCCCCCACCCCCCCCCCCACCCTTACATAATGGGGATCAATGAGTGAAGCGAGCCACTAACACACCCCTCGTTCTACCGCCCACTGCAAGGTCACAGCTGTCTTTTCCCTCTCGCCTCCTTCCCTCCTTCCTCCCTCGTCTCCTTTCCTCGTCCTGAATCAGCGGTGAGTTATATCAACAGGTAGAGAGCAGCGAAATGGACATTTACCACTAGTACAACGTCATGGATTATTACTTTGAAGAGAACCGTGACAGTGGGTGTTCATGTCCATTAACCACTGATTTTATGGCGCGTGGCTCAGAGTGATGTTTCTGCTGCCGCTCCACTTCCTGTGAGTCAGATGAGCTCACGACGACTACCGATGCTGGGCCTCCTTTCCTGACATTAAAGGGTAATTCCGGGTTTTCTCAACCTGGCCTCTCAAGCACTTTTAGTGGACGTACTTTGACCGCGCCTCTATGCCCCTACAGATTACCTTGCAGCCATTGAGCCTGTTTCATGACTGCCGACTGAAC
Source organism: Hoplostethus mediterraneus (assembly GCA_034670385.1). Classification (NCBI taxonomy): domain Eukaryota; kingdom Metazoa; phylum Chordata; class Actinopteri; order Trachichthyiformes; family Trachichthyidae; genus Hoplostethus; species Hoplostethus mediterraneus. Next base: position 90,325 of record JAXDDW010000275.1, on the reverse strand, counting down.
CGATCTACCGGAGCAACTCTGAAACTTTTGGGATCTACTTAAAGGTATGATAAGCGATTTTGTGGATATAGAGGCCAAGTTGAAAAATCCCGGAATTACCCTTTAAGTCAAATAATACCACAACACTGACTTGCCGATATAACCCCCCCCCCCCCAAGCCAGGGTGTTTCTTGTGTAACCTTGATCCTGTATCTTTGTTTGACCTGAAGCGCTTCACAAAAGGTTACAGTCAAGTGAGCACAAGCAAATACACAGCGACAATACAAACGTGATGCTGTTTACAGGTGATTGGCATATAGCCGGGGTGTCAACCTCCTGGCGCGAGGCCAAATCTGTCTCTGTAAAGCCTCGAGGCGGCCGGCTGAGGCTTGGCGGCTACTAAGCCCCTGCTGCACTTGCTGAGGGGATGAAGTCAGATCAAAACCAAACGCTTTTCCTGAACCGAACCAACGGGAATGTGACGTAGGGGTGGGCGATATGACTAAAAATCAATATCGTGATTATTTCAAACGATTCATGAACGTATTATTTTATTTGTTTTATTTTGAAATTTGTTTTATTTTGAAATTGACCGGATGCTCTATGCCGTTCCCTGTGTCTGACTTCCTGCCCGGCTTGACATGTTCGCTTGCGCAAAAAAACGAAACGTCTGAACACGGCGTTACTGGACGTGACTGAATACCACGTAGTATTTTTGAAGGGGACAGTTCATGAACGCAGTATTGGGGAAAGTATTTGGCCCGTTCATTCACGGGAAAGTGATGTTACGTCTGATGCACGCACACACACACACACACACACACACACTGGTTGCTTTGCTAACTGGCGCTTCTAGACGTTCCTCGTTCTTGTCGCCTAAATAATCGAAATGAACGATTTTGAAAATTTGCCACGATGACATCATCAACCCCCCCCCCACCAGGTTGCCTCGTACCTGCAGCAGGAGGACGAAGTAGTCGACGGCCTTCCCCCTCTGGTAGACGTAGTGCTGGGGCGAGCGCTTGTCACTGTCGTTGAACTTGATCTCCTGGATCACGTCTGGGTGCCGCAGGATTCGCAGCAGCACCTTGTCTGAGATCTGAGAGGGGCTGAACAGGCTCACCTCTGGGGGAGGAGAGGAGGGGAGGGAAAGGGGGAGAGGAGGGGAGGGAAGGAAGGAAGGAAGGAAGGAAGACTGTAACAGGTAACCGGACAGGAACCGCCGTCCAGCAGCCGACGAGGCCGAACTCCTCATCACATGTCTGGACTGGCCTCGCTCGCCAGGTGTGTGTGTGTGTGTGTGTGTGTGTGTGTGTGTGTGTGTGTGTGTGTGTGTGTGTGTGTCCCTACCTGTAGCCAGGAAGCGATGGGCGGCCAACACCAGCTGAGGAGAGACCTTGACTTTTGATTCGCTCTCGTGTTTGAAGGCGGAGAAGTCTCTCTTGTTCTTATTGGGCGCCACCTTCTTCCTGGTGCGGTTGTCGGCTGAGGGGGGAGACACACACACACACACACACACACACACACGTGCACGCACACACACACACACACACACACACACACACACACACACACACACAGCAGACAGTGTTATCCATTACAGCCATTTCTGATTGGCTGTTTCACGTTCAAAGCTATTTAATTCTTATTGCTAACAGATTAAAGATATATAGAACTTTTTTATTAATTAATTAATTTGTTTTTAAATTGCAGAGGCGTGTAATGGAAGCGACCCCCACTCAAGGCCAGGCGTCACGGTACGTGGCGTTGTTAGGTCCACCTCAGCAGTAAACTGAGAGGTGAACATCGTACCAGCGTCTCAGATACCATCGCCCAGATAACACCACGGCAAATTTGACCAGCGAGATTAAGACGGCGTTTTTTATCGCAGCAATCAGGCGGCGTGTCGCGGCAATCAACGACTTGAGTGATAAAGCGGGCAATAAGGGAAAACCCCCCCGGGCTCACTGTAAAGGTCCGACTCGTCCAGGATCTCCGATTTGATGATCTCCTCGATCACGTCTTCCAGGGTGACCAATCCCAGCACCTCGTAGAAGGGATCTCCCTCCCCCTCGTTGTTCACCTTCTGCACAATGGCCAGGTGGGATTTTCCTAAGAGAGAGAGAGAGAGAGAGAGAGAGAGAGAGAGAGAGAGAGAGAGAGAGAGAGAGAGAGAGAGAGAGAGAGAGAGAGAGAGAGAGAGAGAGAGAGAGAGAGAGAGAGAGAGAGAGAGAGAGAGAGAGAGAGAGAGAGAGAGAGAGAGAGAGAGAGAGACATTAGCTGGATTATCATGAGTATTAGTCTCAATGACGGGGGACAAAAATGTTAGTGAACTTCTTGCATGTGGATCCGCGTGAAATTAAATGTTCCGATGTGATTGTAACCAGCGGGAACTAAAACTACACGCTTCAACATGAAGCTGCGTGTTTGTTTCCGTGTCACCCACAAATCCATGCAAGTATTTCAAGGTTAATTCCCCCGTTATTTATGCTTTCATGTGATCTCCAGGTGGCCCTTTGGTCCCGGGGCCCAGAGAGCAGGTGAAACTGGGAGCGCATGCTTCGGCTCCCTGGTAACCGCCACGCAAACAGCGGCATCGTTTAGCCACCGCTAACCGCTAACCGCTAACCGCTACACGCAAACACAACTCCAGCCCAGCGCCATCGCCCACCTGCCTCCTCCCTCCTGCTGCGCTCATGTGTGCAGGTCGTTACAGTTAGGGCTGGGCTTGGACTTTGGCCAGGTGTGTTACTGTACCACACACACACACACACACACACACACACACGCACACACACACCCTTCGCATGGCGCGGTGCAAACGTTGAGGCCGCCCCTTCTGGGTGAATAGCCGTGTCCAAACAAGCGCAGAGTTGGCAAACAGTCCCACACCGGCCCCGGCCAAAGGCTGAATTATTAACGGCACCGCCAGAGAGAAGCACTCAGGGGCTCGCTGGGGGACCGGCCCCCCCCCCCCCCCCCACACACACACACACACACACACGCACACACACGCACACACACACACACACGCACACACTGCACACACTGGGATATGAATACAGGCAACTGGTTTGAATTGACTGCATAAACACACACACACACACACACTATCTTGAAAGTTTTCACACACACACACACACACACACACACACAAACACAGTGCCAACACATGCACACACGGGAGGACGGATGAGGGCAAGGGAGACAATTTGATTCCTAAATATAGGACGAACTGCCTTCATGATCGAAATAGCATCTGAAACAGCATCTGTTGTACCACACACACACACACACACACACACACACACACACACACACACACACACACACACACACACACACAGTTTCTCATCCTGCTGAAAGCACAAGGAATGATAAAAGGATGAAAGCAGACAGAAAAAGGAGGAGGGAGAGAGGAGCAACACAAGGCCTCCGTCAGAGAGACATGCCGTCTCTGTTCCCAGCAGATCAGCGGCTCTGGGCTCGTGTCGCCAGCCCGTCCACGAGGCTCACGAGGTACAAGTGGGGTTTTTTTTTTTTGGTTTGTTTCCCGACTGCGTCCTTGATGCCAGCCTGCATGCTGTGGCAGGACGCCGCGTACACATTCTACACAACCCCTGCCCTGACCTCGCTGGGTTTGACAACAGGCGCAGAGCAGAAGACTTTGAGGACTCGAGTTCCCACCTAGGCCGGCTTCACCGAGGAGGTGATGTCACGGCAGGAGGAGAGAGCGGGGGGGGTGGGGGGGTGGGGGGTGGGGGGGGGTGGGTGATGATGTATATTTAGTCTGGACCCTCAAGTCTGTAGAGCAGAGTTCCTCAAATCCGGGCCTCGGGGTCCAGAGTGCTGCTGGTTTTCTCTCCAACCAGGAAGTTAATTGCATCCCAGGTCTTCATCAGTCCCTAATTAGACCACTACCGGTACTCTGGACCCCAGTAGAAAACCAGCGGTACTCTGGACCCCAGTAGAAAACCAGCGGTACTCTGGACCCCAGTAGAAAACCAGCGGTACTCTGGACCCCAGTAGAAAGCCCCCTTCACACCCTGACGCTGCGCTAGACATCTCCGCACACCGGCGGGCGTGAATGGCAGCAGCAGCGAACTGCTGAGAAATGAGGTGACGTACAAGGATACAAGGATACAAGGATACAAGGATACAAGGATACAAGGATACAAGGTTTTTATTATCTTGTGCACAAACATTCACAAAAAAAGCAAAAGTTGGCAATGAAATTCTTATGCCTCTCAGACTCGGTACGCTAACGCTAAGAACAAATATTAAACTGACATAATTTAAAAAACAAGAAATATAATAGAAAAAGTACAAAATATATAATAGAAAAAGTACAAAATATAATAGTAAAAGTACAAAAGTTATAAAAGTACAAAAGTTATAAATTATAAAGTTATAAAAGTACAACGTGACATCAGTAAACTGCACCGTAAACTACAAACTACCAAATACCAAAGAGACAAGCTTTCTCCTAAAGCGGTTTCACTCTTACGTTTTGAGTCCTTCCTGTTGTGTCTAGATGTCATTAAACCTGACACACAATATACCTCCAGTTGACACAGTACAATGGGACTTCTCTTTCCCCTGGCTCAACACAGGTTGCGTCACTTCCTCCTGTAACATGTACGCTCTTTAAACTCGACGGTCAACGCCTCGCCATCCTGACAATCCATTTTTTTGACGAGGGCGTTGCTGTCCAGGCGGCACGCCACCCGATTTCCTGGTTGGATCCACATGTGAACGTTCATTTCCAACACGGTAGTTGTTCTCCGCAGCACTTCTGGAGGGGGTTTGGCTGATCAATGCATCGTCACTGGTTCGTGAGCGTGTTTATACCTGGACGTTGGATTGGATAGATCAGGGGTTTTCAAAGTGTGAGGCTCGTCTCCCCTGGGGGGCGCCAAAGAGTTTCAGGGGAGGCGCGAAAAAAAAACAAGGAAATATTTTGTTTAAAATAAAATGATTTATGCTTTCTGGAAAAGAATAAAATCGAATTTAATAATATTTCAATTTTAATAATCTGATTAAAAGCAAGTACCGGTCGAGGCTGTAGGTGGAGGCCCCGCATCCTCCGTCTGTGTGCAGCCAAGACGCTCCCCAGGGCTTAATCTGCCACTTCCTGTGCAGCCCCGGCAAATGCCAAGAATCCGATTTAGCGCCCCGGCAAATGTCTTACTCAGAATCAGAGCCCCGGGATCTGAAGTGCGACAACAACGCGTCTATTAAACTGGTATTAAACAACGTTACGTCCAGTGAACGTTACAAGAGTAGGTGCGCGACTCCGCCAGCCAATCAGAGCCTAATATGTAAATAGATACACGCACACACAGACAGACAGACAGACAGACAGACAGACAGACAGACAGACAGAGAGAGACAGACAGACAGACTGGAAGCTTAAAGAAAACGGCATAGAGTGTCCAGTCAATCTCAAAATAAAACAAATTTCAAAATAAAACAAAACAAAACAAATAATCGTTCATTAATCGTAATCGAGGTAAAAGTTTGAAATAATCACGATATTGATTTTTAGTCATATCGCCCACCCCTACTGTTGATTAGGGGGTGAAGCCGGTCAACTTGTACAATCTATGAGATCCAATGACAGGATGGGGTACGCTGAGCCTCCCAGCACATCCATTAGCTGATCACAACATCATTGTGGTGATGAATATGAAGAAATAATGCAATGGAAAAGTGTGTGTGTGTGTGTGTGTGTGTGTGTGTGTGTGTGTGTGACCTCTCCCTGAGCTACCTGTGGAGCTGAGTCAATATTTCAGAGGAAGTGGGACCCCAGGGGACATACTTACCGTCAGCCTCTGGAGAGTCACTTAAGGGTGTATTGACTCCTTTGGAACACACGCACATGCACACGCACACGCACAGCACACGCACATGCACACGCACATGCACACGCACACACAAGGACATCCAGCCAAGTACAGCCTGCTCCATGCATGCGGGATCTGACCTGATCAGCTGAGTCTTCAATGTTACAATCCCACAAAAACACCCCTGTGTGTGTGTGTGTGTGTGTGTGTGTGTGTGTGTGTGTGTGTGTGTGTGTGTGTGTGTGTGTGTGTGTGTGTGTGTGGCGGTTCTGCGGAGGCGTGAGGAGTGCGTTTGTCACGAAACACGACATAAGGTGGCCAAATCAGCAACCGCACAGCACGCCGGCCTCAGGCACATGTACAAATACACCCAGCTGTCACTTGGAAGTGAGGTCTCGACGTGACGGGGTGTTTTCACTGCTCATCCTGGACACAGACACTCTGGGAGCTGAAGGTGGCGCTGTTTACCACCGGGCTCCTGCACAGACCCGCCCACCGAGCTTAGCCTATTAAATCACTGCTCAGAACTAAATCTTTTTTATAAACTTTACAATAATATTTTGTTAAGTGTTTGAATTCTGGAATTGAATTCAAGGCTTCAACTAAACACTCAAACTAGAAATGAGCAGCAGGATATTAAAGTTAAGGGACATTTTGCTGGAGTTGTGTTCAGTAAAAGCAGATATGATGAAAGGAGAAATCCATCCTGCGTACTGAACCACCAACCCTGTTGTTGTGGACCTGTCATTGCATGGTGTAAGACAGGAAGACCTCTAATAAAAGCATTTAAGACATTTTAATACTTTTGTCTTAATAAGGTCTTAAATTTAGATCATATATTTGAAGACGTTTGTGTTATATGTGGCTTTTATGTTCCTTGCTTTGTTTACGTTGCTTTTTACTTATTCCTTTTATCTTTTTTCTTTTATATACACCTTTGTAAAGCCTGTCTGGAGTGCTGTCTGCTTTGGTGAATTTAATTGAGCAGCTGCAATGCGAAGCAAAGCCTCTACAACCGTCTTAGAAACTCCAGCCTTCGTTTCCATCTCTGCTCAGCGGGTTTGTCCTTGAAGCTAACGGTCCAAGGCATCCGCTGCTGCAGAGGCCAGTTGCAATTCAACCACTTCAACCCCGCCCCAAAGTTTTGTGCGTAACAGCAAAACGCTTCCACCACCGGCTGTGCGACGTGAGCCAGACCGTGAGATTGCAGAAGAAACATTTGCCAAAACAGGAAGTGGGAAACAGGTTGACCTTTGTCACATCAGATAAATCCTACCACGGCACAAGTCGGAACTTCTCCTTCTGTGATTGCAACACACTGGAGAACATAAATGGCCTAACGGACAGCCGCCCACCGACTATCTAGCCACCTGTCCAGGTCCGAGTCGAAGGCCTTTATTTTACATTCAAACTGACTGACTGGGATTTTCTGCCTTGATCACGGCTATCGTAACAAAGTGCCTCGTTCCTTCCTTTAACGTTCTTGCAGTACCGAGTCCACCAGTTGATTTCTGGCATCAAGCACCACTCCCAAATTTTTGTTTTTCAAACCAGACCCGGGTGGCCTAAGACTAATCAATGCTAACATGGCTAACAAGACCCGTCCCGCACACAGCCTGACTCTAAATATCTACACCTCACCGGGCCAAAGAAGTTGAGGCTACAAATGAGATCAATCAATCAATCAGGCCACCACAACACAGACGAATCCCAAAGGACAAAAAAAAAAAAAAATGTGATGTTGCAATTTCCAAATTCCTTCACCTCGCCCTGCAAAATCTGAAGTGGCTAAGCTAGGTTTAGCAAAGCGGCGCGGTATTTCATGCTGGCTTCCGCGGCGAAGCATTCCCTCATAAAGATGTCGGGGATTATTTTTAAACCTTTATTTCACCGGGGACAGTTTTGCCGAGCGCGCTTGCTCTTTTTCAGCGCCGCCCCGTTCACGCCTGGGAGCTCGAGCGTGGTCTTCAAGCGGTCGTCCAAATTGCCCCGGTCAAGGGCATCTCGACGGTAGTTGCTCATTCGGTCTACATTTTCCCAGCAGGTCCCGGGGGTTCGAGCGCGTGATCATCCGGCCTGCTTCCATAAACCTTTAGGTATCCCGTCACCACCGCGCTAGCCCCCGGGTTTGTTGACATGAAACATCAGTGACAAAAGGACGAGAGCTCCGGGTTTGTATGGGAAAGGAATGCACGCACACACACACACACACACACACACACACACACACCACCAACGCACAAACACAGCCCACCGCACATCAACAGCACTGCCCACAGACACAAACTGCAAAACACGCAGGAGACGAAACACACAAGCACGCTCACAAATATGCACGCACACACACACACACACACTATGCACGCACACACACACACACACACACACACACACACACACACACACACACACAAACACACACATGCATGCATGCAAAAACAAAAGCCTGTTGTGTGGGTCAGGTCAAGCTCTTCTAACCCGTTTTTCCAGTGACTGTGGTCGAACTGGAGTCCCTTGTAAACAGATCTACACTGATTTAAGGGAAGTAGAAGATTTAAGGGAAATTATTTTACTGCAGTTTTTTGCCTCTTATGTCAGCACGTTGACTCTTCAGTTCAACTACAGCAGAGGCCTTCTAGGTGACGTGAAAAATCCCTCCGCCCGCGACCTTCTCTCTCCAACGGGGGTTTGGGAGACGAGAGGAATTCCAGCACCGGGCCCGGCATTACGTAACGCGATGCACGAGGCAAAACAAACACCGTCTCAAAGCAAAACGGACAAGACAGCCAAGCGCGCGTGTGCACGTGTGAGGCGCCACGTTATTCCTGCTGAGCTGTCTGAGATCACTGGCCTGGACGTGACGATGTGACACACAGAAACACAACAACACAACAACACCACCACCACGCCGGAGACTGCACGGTCAGCAGTGACAAGACAGGAAAAGAGAAAAGCAGCAGGCGGCTGATAAGGACGCAGAATTAGACAGAGAACCACGGAGAGTGATTGTTACCGATGAGGCAGGAACAGCAGGTCCGGGTGTGTAGAGAACGGAAGAAACCGAGGGACCGAACGTGGCCCTGAAACGTGGCCCCTCACAAACACTAAAAATGCAAGTACTGTGTGGTGATTTGGATAATATGAGCCGGTGACATATTTGTATGACGGGTCATTCCGTGTCAAATCACCCAACATTTCAAACCCGACCATCTCAGAATTTGATTTGAACCTTTTTGAACCCTCATATCTCAGGACCTACTGGGCCCATCTTCAAAACAATGGTAGTGTTAGGAAGGGAACTTGGCAGACATTCAAAATATGTCATTATTTTTCAGATGCAAGTATATTGGGGTACGTTGACCTCTTGACCTTTGCTATGACCTTGAAATTGACCTTTGATCACGTGACCTTGAGATTACCTTTCCTGGAATTTAATCACCCACATGTTAACTAAAATATACAGAAGTTTCAGAGGTGTACTATTTTTTGTTTAGCAGCAATACAGATTCAAACATGCACACCCACAGAGATGATTGATAAAATGCATTATAATGTGTATTTTCTACATGCATAGATTCCTCTCATGACCAAAACCCATCTTGGCTTTCCTGAAATTTAATCCCCCACATGTTAACGAAAACATATAAAAGTTTCAGAGGTGTAAAGAATTTTTGAATCAAGTTACAACACTACCATTTGTTTCACAAGTGTACCACAAGTTTCATCAAAATCTGAGGTGGTCGGGTTTAACTCTTTGGGTGATTTGACCCGGAATAACCTTGACTTCTATATGGTGAAACGGATCAATACTGGACAGAAATTCAACATTGCAGACATAAATAAAGGCCGTTTTCAAGGCCAAAATAAATATTATTTGCCTCGCCCTCCATCGGTTGAAGATTTCACCCCGATTGGTGCCGAAATACCAAAGATGTAAGGGTAGTATGAGCTGAGTGGGCAGAAAACCTCCACCTCAAAAGACCCTCCGTCATGAAAGCGCCCTGAGACTCGCCGTCACTCCCCAATGTGTAATGTTAGCTAGCTAGCAGGCTAATCTCCAACGTGTTGTCAAATGGATGCGTCATTTGACACATCCACTCAAACTGTCCGGAGACAGGCTGAACGGTGTATGTCATTACACTTTGAGGGTGCGTTCACACCGGGCATGCTCGGAGTGGTTGATTCAAACTCCTTCGGTTCGGTTCGTTCGGCCAGGTGAGGAAAACGGTGGCCACAAACAACCAAGATGCTGAAACCCATCTCTGTCCTCCTCCAAGAGAACGGCAGGGCGGTTCGTTGGGAGTGAGAATGAAATCCAAACACACTACAGGACAACAAGGGATTGTGGGTATGAGGGGCCAGCAGTTCCTCATGCTTGGGAAAGCCTAGCATGACAAAGTGAAGCGAGGGCAAACCGTCTGGACTGATGCTCTGATGATGGTACGAACACCAGAGAAGAGCAGACCAGTCCATCATGGTAGATAAAACACTAGAATCTGATTTGTTTTGACCCACCGCTGCTACTTTACAAGCCCTGATGTTGCTTGTAATTATGCAGCATGAACTTAAAACAGACCAAACACAAAAACGCAGGAAAGTAAACTTTTCTACTATGACCGGGAAAACAAATTCTAGATGTGATCGCACCCCAAGACCTTTCCTTAATGTGACCTGGAATTGGATTTAACAACCAGTTTAACAGCCCAAATGAAGACACAAAACACTGGAAAGATCAGACTACTTCTGAACGTCGCTGCTGCAGGGTCTGAAACTATCAGTCAGCAGAACAGCAGAAAAGACCTCAGGAAACTAAACATCATGTCTTGTATTAATCGAAGAGTGGGCAAGAATGTGGGTCATAACTAATGTGACCAACTGGAAGTAATATCATACTACTACTACTACTACTATTACTACTACTACTACTATAGTACTACTGCCGGTACTCTTCATATTGCCTCATTTCATTGGTCTTTTGACCTCTGCATCAAGCCTGCATAACCAACCTCTCATGACTGTACGAGAAGAGAAGACATCTTAATAATAATCATTTTAATAAAATCTTAACCTTAAATTTTAGATAAATTGACTTTTTCAAACTTTTATAAAAGGACCCCCTAGAATAAATCTGCTCCACTTTTAAATGCACTCCCTTGAGGAAAATGTGCTTTGCAGCCAAAAGAATATTTGATTGAATGGCGGATCATCTGCCAGGGTTTATTGTTTTAATGTTCGCTCTGCGAGTCGTTGACAGATTTTGGAATAAAGGTACTTTTGTTTTGAAGCCGTCTTAACAGCACAAATGAAATGTAGGTTGCAGTCCTAAATCAATCGTGCAGATTTTGTGTTCCTCAAATGAAATCACAGCGCTACAGAGAAGTCAGCTGACAAGTGTGCGTGCGTGTGCGTGTGTGTGTGTGTGTGTGTGTGTGTGTGTGTGTGTGTGTGCTTTCACTCTCTGTGACTCAGCAAAACACCTGGGGGTCTGTCTCATAAAAATAGAAGATCAAACGTGCACCCATCTCCCTCTCTCCCCCCCTCTCTCCCTCTCTCTCCCTCTCTCTCCCTCTCTCTCACCTACAGTACACAACCCAGTGAAAAACACTCTAACAATGACTGGAAATGCCTGATCCCTTACTCACCTCATGCATGTGTGTAAACCACATATATCGTATATAGAGAGAGAGAGAGAGAGAGAGAGAGAGAGAGAGAGAGAGAGAGAGAGAGGAGAGAGAGAGAGAGAGAGAGAGAGAGAGAGAGAGAGAGAGAGAGAGACATTGGCAGATATAGACTCACTCGATGGCCAGACAGATCAATAGGTTGTTTGTGAGTCTTTAAATCTTTAAATACACTTAAACAAGAAAGACAGTCGCTACCTCACCTTAAACTAAAAAAAACAAAACTACAAAAAGCGAGAAAGGAAGAACCACTGAGCCGCTCGTGGAGGCAGATGGGTGTTTTTGTTGGAATATGACTGAACACTTTGAGAACGGCGGACGACGACGACACGCTGCTGCAATGCGTTGTTGATCCTGTACCAGCAAAGACACCCGCTGACCTCCGAGTAGCTGAATGTGTCGCTCAAGCCAGATTGATGGATGGACAGAGAGAGAGAGAGAGAGAGAGAGAGAGAGAGAGAGAGAGAGAGAGAGAGAGAGAGAGAGAGAGAGAGAGAGAGAGAAGAGAGAGAGTCACACCCATCATACAAAAGGAGTGGAGATTCGTTTTGTTGTGTGGCAAGTCTTATCAAACAAGAGATTGGGCAACCTTTTACACACAGTCATAAATGTGTGTGTGTGTGTGTGTGTGTGTGTGTGTTTATATTACACTTATGAGGACCAAATGCCTTCACAAGCATAGAAACTTCTTTAAGGGTTAGGATCAGAATTCAGGTTAAATTTGGGGTTAAGGTTAATCTTAAGGTTAGTTCAGATTAGGATGAAGTTAATTTAAGGGTTAAGATTAACATCAGGAGTTAACGCACGAATGCAGGCACTGAAGAAAAGGAATACAAATGTGTGTGTGTGTGTGTGTGTGTGTGTTGCTGCAGGGAGTGTCAGGTGCAGGATTTGTCCAAGCCCAGCCTTAGTAAGAGTGGGTTAAAGTGTGTGTGTGTGTGTGTGTGTGTGTGTGTGTGGTACAAAGGTCACCGTGGCCAGCTAAGAACTGATGAAAGCGAGAGAGAGAGAGAGAATGGAGGGCGAGGCAGAAAAAAAAAAAAAAAGAGTGAATATTTCTAAGTCAACATCAAGAATCAAAGACAGAAACAGAAAAGACAAAACGGTGTAAATCAACGGTCATCAAACCGCGGCGCTCGTGGCCGGGTCCCGAGGACTGGGTGGGGTGGCCAGATAAGTGCCTGAACACTGATAAAACCCCGGCGGGGGACAATCTAGACAAACCTGACTGCCACATACCAAACCCAGGCCTGATTTCAGTTTGAAATCCAGAAGGTTTCAAACTGAATTTTTACTTTCCACCATGCTGAATAATCGGAGAATACCGGCACAAGACTCTGACTGTGTCGCCATGTTTTAAATAAAAGAAACTTTGGCAGATAAATGCGCAATTTTGTGCCGTTGTCGTTCTCAAGGGTTGGAAATCAAATCTGTATGAAGGATTTTTGCATGAAGGTTTTGGGAATTAGCTTAGCTTTTTGTTTTCACTCCCATTTTATTATATTATGACTTCAGTACACGCTATATTAGATATAGTGAGCAAATGCATGGATTTTTACTTCATCGCAACATATTCTACTACTACTGACGCCATTTTGCATCCCCTCGTAATGCTAGTAAGCCAACCCTTTTACCTTTTCAATCATGCCTCCATACTTAGCACGCTGTATTGTTGCACATGTTTATATGACCCTGTTTTGCTGTCATGTTCTTTCTGTCTTTGCTGCAGCAACAGCCCGGTTTATCAGTAACGGTTTATCTGACAAGGTCACTTCGTAGTCCATTCTCAAAAGTCACATGTGAACTGTAATCAAGGTTCATGAGGAGTAATATGACACACACACACACACACACACACACACACACACACAGCAAGGGATTCCTATGAATGACTCACACAATGACGGCTCATTGAGTGGAAGAGAAAAGTCAACGTGACTCATTGAGAGGAGAGTGATGTAGTCAGTCGGCTCTCTACCGTCAGCAACCACTGTTGAGGTGCCGTTGAGCAAGGCATTGAACCATTGAACCCCCCCCCCCCAGGACTTGCCCAGTGGCCACTAGCAGAAGAGTGTGGTTGTACTGGGCAGCTCCCAACTGTAAATGGGTATAACTGTGTGGGTGTTGAGGTGCTGAGAAACAACAATAAAGAACAACAAACACCTTTAAACTGTAAACCATCTGCGCTCGTATCTGACCAGACGTGGTGCAGCTGGACCTGAACACCTCCAACTCAACATTCTCCTGCGATAGGGGCAGGGGGGGGGGCGGGGGGGAGAGAGCAGAGAGAGTGTACACGGCGATGTTGGATGCCGTCACCCTGGCAACTGATGCCAAGGGCCCGGAGAGTGGAACTCGAGATGCAAGCGGGGAGTCGGGTCAGAGGAGAGGCAAGGGGGGTGGGGGGGGGGGGGGGTCTGGTGGTCAATCAGTCCCCTACGTTACCGTGCCAACGCAATCCACCGCTACGGGGCCCTCGGGCTACAGAGGTTGTAATCCGCCAGGCGCCCCGTTAGCGATTTTTGGTGACATCTTTGGTGCCGAGCCAGAGATCCGGTCCTGTGGCGTCTTTCTGCTCGACTCTCTGTAGGTGGCGCTACGTTGAGTTGATGTGAGCGAGTCTAGGGATAGCCGGGTATCGTTTCATACGAAGATATTTTACCGGTCCGATTTGAGGATTCAATAATGAATTGCTTTCATCGTTAAACCGCCTGGGTAGGAGTGTCGCTTGTTGCTGCTGCCCTGAAACGCATCACTTCCTGTGCGCCACACCGACCCGACAGGTTCAGACAGGCAGCTGTAAAAGCTTTCACTGACTAGGTATAGGTCGGTTATATAGGTTATATTGATCGGTGATAGAGTAGTACAACACACATTTATTTACATGACAATGTTGCAGATTATTACTTTAAAGTCATCACTAAACCGACGGTATCTAGTGTGTGTGTGTGTGTGTGTGTGTGTGTGTGTGTGTGTGTGTGTGTGTGTGTGTGTGTGCGCAGGGCCTGGGAACGAGAGGCAGTGAGGGCTCTCCAACAGGATAGCTCTCAGAGTATACGGCGCGACTGAGTGTGCACTCATACTACTTTAATCTCTTTGCCAAGCCTTGAGCTAATGTGGACGGTCTTCAGCTAACTGCATGGGCGGACCTGTGTGTGTGTGTGTGTGTGTGTGTGTGTGTGTGTGTGTGTGTGTGTGTGTGAGGCACTGCGACTTGTTGCCAACCTCTCTCATCTCCCCAGTCCAGCCTACTGACCTGAGCTGCTCAAGAGACATGAGGCTGAAATAAATGGCAGCAGCTGTGATGTTTGAGACAGACCGGGGGGGGGGGGGGGGGGGGGCTGAGACAGAAAGTCAGACTGGCTCGCATGTTGGGAGAAAGTTCGATGAGATGATTTAACCCGGGGCTACGACACCACGCAGTCAGACTGTTCTAAGACGAGCTAGCGTCGGTGTTATGGAGACGGAGAGGCAGGAGCTGCTCCCTCGCTGTGCTGGGACAACACAGTGTTTGTGTGTGTGTCTACTGTCCGTGACCTTGAGACCAGATGCCTGGGAGAGGAAAAATATACCCCTGCGGGAGATGGCGTCAGTGTGTGTTTGTCCTCCTGAGAGAGTGTGTGTGTGTGTGTGTGTGTGTGTGTGTGTGTGTGTGTGTGTGTGTGTCGGAAAACGGAAAGCAGCTGAGTGTGAGAGACTTGGAGGCGGGGCTGGAAGTTGTTTTGATTTGACCCATCCCAATTTGCTTACGAATCCTCGCCGTCGATCGCTATCAGGGCTAATCGTTGTAACAAAAACAAACGTTTCCACATCGTTGTTATGTTTGTTATATTTAGGAGTGTGAGAAGTGCAAGAAATACTCTCTGTTCTCTCGTCATCTCTGTAGGAACAGCGAGGGGCAAAATACAGTGAACGCTAATGACGGCAACGACGCGATGTTGTTGTATTCAGATGAACGCTAGCGCGCTAACATCAACACAAAGACGACACTGATGACATAACAAATAGGACTCGGCAGGCTTCGGGTTTGATCCACTCTGTCAACCATGTGTGGCTGTGAATGTTGAGTTGAAGCCGGTTAGCCATCGAGGAAAATTTGGTTCCACTAGAGTTTATTCATTCATAGTTTGTCATTTATTTACTTGCAAGCAACAGTTGAGGGATTTTCCTCTGTGGTGTCAAGGCTTTCTGTCTGCCTGTGGAGCAGCAAGGCCTATTGTTACTGTGTGTGTGTGTGTGTGTGTGTGTGTGTGAGAGACTCAAACATCTCTATCGTCCCCGTAGCAGGGGATGATACGGGGTCAGAGGTCAGCACCCCCGGAGCTGGTAGTGATGCAGTGTCTTGCTCAAGGACACTCCAGCAGGGCGGGTCTGTCCGCACCAGCCCTGAACCCACGGTGTCATCGCAGACCCAATGCTTTCCATGTACCGGACACTTATGAGAAATCATATTCTCACACTCTCTCACACACACACACACTCACACACACACACACACACACACACACCTCATAATGTACCTTGAGAACAGTGTCACCTGACCCACTGGGCTACAAAACGCTGCTCAGCCTATTAAAACCTTGAAAAAAAGAAAATCCTCTCTGCAGTTTCAATAAGGAGAGACTAATCAATAAAGTATCTATCTATCTATCTATCTATCTATCCATCTATCCATCTATCTATCCATCGATCAGAAACACTCAACTCCTTCATCTCCCTGCTATAAACACCCTGATTTCTCCCCCTGACCCCCAAAACAAACCTTTCTTGAACTCCTCCAGCATGGAGTCCAGCTTGGTGTCGTGGAACACGAAGTGGACCGGGTGGTTGTAGAACTTGGTGATGGTCTTGAGGGTCGTGCAGTCGTCCGGGTCGACGAAGGCCAGGTCTTTGACGAAGAGGACGTCCACGATGTTGGAGCGCTCCTCCTCGAACACCGGTATGCGCGTGTAGCCGCTCTCCATGATCTCCGACATGGTGTTGAAGTCCAGCACGGCGTCGCTGTGGATCATGAAGCAGTTGCCGAGCGGCGTCATGACATCCTCCACCGTTTTGGTCCTGAGCTCCAGGGCCCCTTGGATCATGTTGAGCTCCTCCTTCACCAAGTCGTTGTAGGGCTCGGTGACTTTCAGCATCTCCACCAGCTTCTCGCGGTTGTACACCGTGCCGATTTCCTGGCCCAGGACGCAGTCTAGGATCTTGCTTATCGGCCACGACAAGGGGAAAGTGAGAAGCATGAACAACTTGGTGACCATGATGGTGTTGGCTCCCACCGCCAGGCCGTGGCGGGAGCAGAGCGCCTGGGGGACGATTTCGCCGAAGATGACGATGCCGCTGGTGGAGGCGACCACGGCGCCGATCCCGGAGCCTATGAGGTCGTCCAGCAGGATGGTGAGCGTGGTGTTTACCAGGACGTTGCCGAGAAGCAGCGAGCAGAGCAGGTAGTTGCCTTTCCTGCGGATGGGCTCGATTTTCCGGGCGTACTTCTTCTCCTTGTCCGTGCCACAACTCTGCACTATGCGGAGCTCCATGGGGTCCAGCGCCATCAGCCCCAAGTTGAGCCCGCTGAACATGCCGGAGAGGACCAGGAGGAAGGAGATGATGATCACCTGCAGCCACAGGGGCAACATGGACTTTTTCTCCTCCACCACCCGCAGCATCCCGTCGTCGTCCCCGAGCATGTGCCACTTGTCCTCCAGGCTTTCTCTGACGCACAAGCCGAAAACCTTCTCCATCTCGCTCTTGCGGAGCGGCTTGATGTGGATGCTGAGCACCCCCGTAGTGCTCTGGCTACTGACGTTCATGGCCCCCTTCACGACTATATCGTTGGTGTACTCGGCGGAGCAATTCCTGTTCAAAGGGACGCCGTTAGTGCCGGCACCTCCGTGCCCCTCGTCATCATCACTAGAGTACAGTTCCATGAACTTGATGAGCGCCGAGGTCTCGGGGAGGATCTGCAGCCCGTAGAACCTGAAGTAGGTTTTGCTGCCCTCAGTCACCTGGATAACCCCGTCGTCGGTGGTAATGGCCGGCTTGTCGCTTTTCTCCAGCCGCATGCCGAATATCCGGGTGCCGCTGCCGAACTCCGTGACCCCCGCGTCGGTCTGTCCACCAGCGAAAAACCAAGAAAAAACGAAAAAAGTTAGCGTAAACCCCTGTCCACACCAGTCTGTCGCCATGTTTGTTTCACTCTCTGCGAGCTGGGAACTGACGTCACCTACTAATTTTCCACAACCCCGCCCTTCTCTTTTGCATAGTTCTAATATGCAACCAATTAGCGCCCGAGGCGTCAGTTGGAAAGCTCGAGCGAGCCCCCTTGTTTAATTTTTTTTAAGGTCGACTGGCTATATTCTGTAAAGGTGGACTGATACTGTGTTTTTAAAGGTGCAGTGGGGAGCTTCTGCATATTTCACGCGGGGCCGTGCTTTCTTTCACGCTTGTTATTTTTCTGTACGTGTCTGATGATGAATTACAACACGACGCCATGATTCTATCAGAAGAGGAACAATCCTATGGGACTATGCACATGTGTGTCAGTCAGTCAGCATAACTGAGAGGAGGCATGCAGGAAAGGAACAAATAGTGTCCTGGTATGCATGGTGTCTTTGCTATGTCCCTATTGGCCTCCAGTGACCTGTCCCTCGACACACTCTGGTGGGAAAACTGTAACGCTTGGGATTTCCTGGAACGCAGCTGTCCTTAAATACAGGCTGGACACTGGATGCCAGCAGACATTTATGGCAGCATGGTATTACAGCGGGAGGGAGACTGTCCTTCAACCTGACGGCCTGGCTTCAAGCCCCCCATATTAGCAACCATCCGCCCTGCCAAAGTGCCCTTGAACACTGAATCCCCATCAGGTCTGTAGCTGATCCTGACCTCTGACCTCCTGGGAGAGGGGCAAAGGAAAGGAAAATGGGGATTAATAAAGTCTTATATTATTACATTAAGATAAGATAAGGTAAGATGGCTCTTTATTGTCCCCAAGGGGACGTTGCAGTATAATTAATAAATAATAATAACTCAAATAATAAATCCCCCCCAAAAAGTACAAACTGAATAAAAATATATTGCCTTCTTTTCTCAAATCAGGAAAGTGTGTGATAATGATGTACAACAACTGTAGGCCCACATAGAGAGAGAAATAAATCTTAGTACTAAAATCAACCTTGCTCCTCTGCTAGCAAATAGATAAAGATGGTGCTGAGGTAGTTTTGAATCAACCCAACCCTCGACTAATGCATCGAGTGAAGTCCAAAGCCCCGCTGCAACATTTGAGGAAATAAAGGTAGGAAATTAGACTATCAGGTACTATCAGGTAAGAGCATGTCAAGTCATTTCAGTACAGTGATTTATCCTTTTCTACGCTCTTCCTCTTCTTTCCTTTTTTGAGTGCAGTGCTCCCTCTTGTGTTCGATTCCAGCAATGCAGGGCTGCTTTTAAATACACTATTTTCAACAATGTGGTAAAGCAGCTGGCACTCAAACACACTCAGATCTTTCCGACATACCGCGTGGAAATCAGTGGGGAAAATCATGATGTAGGCCAAAAGTTGTGTTCTGTGGTGGATGCAGATCAAAGAATTACATTGTTAGAGTAGTTTATGATTGTCAGATTAGAGTCAATGGACATGAATTACCCTGTCAAAGTTTTGATTTTACCATCACTGTGTAAACATAACCAAGGTGACTTGGAGAGGAAATCCATTGTTTTGCATTAAAATATTCATTTTGTGAGACAATCAAAGGGGTGATGTGATGTGGCCATTGCTAGTAAATACGAACAAGGTGGTTTGGTGTCTTTTGTTCATGTGACCTGGAAACTCAATAGACACACTAGACCCCAGTAGACACACAAGACCCCAATAGACACACTAGACCCCAATAGACACATTAGACCCCAATAGACACACTAGACCACAATAGACACATTAGACCCCAATAGACACACTAGACCACAATTGACACATTAGATCCCAATAGACACATTAGACCTCCAATAACCACATTAAACCCCAATAAACACACTCGACCCCGATATACGTTATTATTATTATGAACAGTCTACAGAACCTCCACCAGGTGGCGCTGTGATTTTGGGCTTCTGGTGAGTTCAAGTTCAAGTTCAACTCTATTGTCATATGCAATCCAAGGTACATTAAAATCCAAGGAAATGCAAGTGCCCCAGCTCTCTCATCTCTGTCAAATAGTCAGTAAATACAATAATAGACAATAAATAAATAAAACTTAGTAGTACAATAAATACAACAACCGATGCGCCGATAGTGTTGGCAAGTCTGCATGTAAGATGTGCACTAAAGCTGTGAAGTGGAGAAATTCAGGGCTGCAGACTAGAAGTAATTACTCCCCTACTGATTACTATCCCCTCATATGAATCCCCTCAGGTGAATATGATATTTTTTCCGTATGATTAATCAATCCCACCTCCTCCATGAAGAGATTAGTGGGCTAAGAAGCACCTTAACTATCGTCTCATCCAACCTAAGTGCACGGGGGAACACTTCAAGCACTCTTTTGTAACACACACACATACACACACACACTGACCTGTATATTTTTTATATTCTTGATATTCTGATCCCTTACTTCTGTATTTTCATTTCCAAAGTGCTCTTACTGTATATATTGTGTTGTTTTTTTTATATAAGAGCTCTTACTGTAATTATTGTAATAACTTTTTTTTTTACTGTAAATACTGTGTACTATTGCCCTTTTGCACATTCCTGTCAAGCATTGCCACTTTTTCATTTGTGACAAATAAAGTTCTTGAATCTTCTGTAGTTTGCATATTGTATATTGCTGTGTGCTTTCTTTCTTGTTCCTTTGTACATCCGCTGCTGCATCTAAAAGTAGCAGGCCTGCAGCAGTCACATGAGAGTCAGCCTGGGTTTTCACTGACAGAATACTAGAATGCACACACACACACATACACACACACACACACACACACACACACACACACACACACACACACACACACACACACCATAGCTGTAGACTGAGGCATCCTTGAATATGGCAAGAAAAAATGGGGGGATGCATAAATACAGTGCAACCCCCCACTCTTTTGTTGCTTTGCTCTCCTCTTTTCTTTTGACAGCATCTCACAGTGCATTAAAATCTAGGTTACCGGATATGACGTTACGGCCCTGCTTCCCTGCCCTGTTGTAATCTGCTAAAACCCAGCAATACATGGCCTTTATGGCTATAGAAACATACTGCGGAAAGGAGATTTTTGAAAAAAAATGTAATGTAAAAAAATGTATTTACTGTATTTACTAAAGATTCCTCCTTAAATATTTATTTATTTATTTTCACTTTGGTACTCAACCCACTCAAAAAGCGTTACGTTCGTCAATAATGATTTTATTTTGAAAGTTGTGACCGAAAATTTGTCGTAATTCTGGATGTTGACACGAGTTATATAAGGTACTCGAAATTCATATATATTGTTAGAAAGACATTTTAGGAAAAAAAAGTATTTTAATTTACTACAGATTGCCTTGTGACATTTAAAATAATTGTTTACTTTGTTACTTTCTAGTATTTCAACAACTTTGCGGCGCATTGTCGTCAACAAGATTCTTATTTTGAAGATCACAACCGGAAATGCTTATGCCGAATTTTAGAGTCTTGACTTGGACACGTTAGACTTTGTTCAGACGATAAACCACACGAGTGTCTTTGTCTTTGAAATAATCGGTAAAATAACGGAATATATCCAAGGTAGAAGATATCTGGACATCGTTTCTCTTCACCCTTTCGCAATGACGTCCGGTTGTCTTTCCGCTGATGGTTTTGTCCGTGAAAAATAAGGTGAGATTTAGATCGACTGATAAGCCAACGCTAGCTGGCTAAGGTTAGCATCGGCATGCATTGTCGTTTTCAGTTTCCTGGGGCCATTTGTGTGTGTGTGTGTGTGTGTGTGTGTGCGCGCGCGCGCGCGTGTTGTCTGACACGCCAACTGTAACTTTTAAGTCTTCATAATTTTATTTTACAACATTTTGGAGCATAATGTTAGCATAATGCTAATACATAACACAACACATAAGACTAATTGCGGAAATGTGGATGGCATCAACCCTTCCTTGTTCGAGGATCAATGTTAAGAACCATAAAACACTTTACAGTGTTATTTATTTTACACTTTTACACTATTTCCATTACACATATCCTAATCTGCACTTTCTGGACGTCTGTCATCCCCATCTGTGAAGTTAATATCTGCGATTAAGTCAATCGTATTGCATAACGTTTCTGTACATCCGTATGTTCTTCTGATTAGTTTTGTTCAACTGTAGACTGATACGGTCTTGTTGACAGTCATACTTTATTAGTTTTAGTGCTGTTAAATCACGTGTTGTTTCCATACACAATCACATCCTTCTAATGTTACATGTTATATAGATATAATAGTTTTAACGCATTTTCTCACTTGCATATATGTCATAATTTTGGTATATTTTCATTTCCTTTTAGTGATGAAATTGTCAGTTGAGTAATGTTAAATGAATATGTTGGTTATGTTTCATATAAGTCAACAGTGACAGTCTTCAATTCATTTTTTGAGTTTCCTGCACAAAAGGCAAGCAGTGTAAAATCACACATATTTCAGAAGCTAAACATGAAATTTTAAATCCAAGTGAGTGAATCCGCATTTAGCCAAGGGTGTCTGGGTCTGGCTACTGTTATTCTTATTTCTATTCTATTGTTTTGTGCCGTAGCCTCTCAATATTGCTGCTGCAACATCCCACTTTCCCCACAGAGATCATTAAGGTTTCATTTCATCTCGTCTTGCAGGTCGATCCACCGCCGCCCCAGATGTGGCCGTTACCTCTGCTGAGACTCCTGTTCATGAATGGTTGGGATGTTTTGATTGACAAGCTGCGGCCCGGCCTGGAGGGATGACAGGACATTAGCAGACATGGAGACAGGGGAGACAGACAGCTGGAAACGCCATGCTCATTTAGTGTAGCGACTGCAAATTACACACCTCAGGCAAAAACAAAATCCTATTTTTTAAATTTAAATCACTTAATTTTGTTGGTTATCGAACAGCCATAAGCTATCAGCACATATCAAAATGAGCTCCGAGGGCTTTCAGTACCGGGCACTTTACGACTACAAGAAGGAGAGGGAGGAGGACATTGACCTCCATGTAGGAGACATGCTGCTGGTCAGTAAAGGGGCCCTGTTGGCCCTCAGCTGCACCAACGGAGCCGAAGAAAGGCCTTCAGAGATCGGCTGGCTGCCGGGCTTCAACGAGACCACGCAGGTAAGGTCTCAACCGGGGCTTAGATAATCGTGCATCACGATTTTATGTTTCCACAATTAATTATCGTGTAATTCTGTGATATTGAAGTGTTTGTTATATGTCCCGTTGTGGTATATCAAATGCTTCTATCACACATGATCTATCTCAACTTTTGACTGTGCAATATTCACCATGTGACCGAAACAAAAGTTAAGATGGAGAAGCAGACAGAGAAACCACATAGAGCATCTGTGGAAAAACACAGTGATGAGTAAAGAGGGAAATGCCAATCCGGCCCGGACAGCTCAATCGGTAGAGCATGAGACTCTCAGTCTCAGGGTTGCCGGTTGAATCCCCACAAAGTGTCAATTATCACCTTTGTAAGTCGTTTTGGATGAAAGCGTCTGCTAAATGACTGCAGTGTAAAATCACTACACCAGAGATGAAAATCCTGAAAATGTTGTATGCGTTCCTAAAAGATTGGATCGGCCCGACGCTGAAGAGGAAAATCCTAGAACAATAGAACGCATTGCGCTGTGCAGTGAAGGCTATTATGAATTTGGCTGCTGGCTACCGTTCTTACTGCAGCCAAGGAGTCCATTCCAAGTTAAGTCTGACCGCCCATGGAGGTGGGAGGTGGCAGATCAATCCTATGAGGATTATTCAAAAATGGAAGTTCAATAAAAATGAGGTTCATGCTTTCTGCGTGGCGGGCCGAGCGAGCTCCGTATGAACGCAAACATGCCATCGGTGTACCTTGACATGCTTCTCGCGCCTTACATGACGTGACCTGGAAACGCCAGTACTCCAGTGGTGCTGTAGGAAAATTCAGCTCTCCACGTGCCACAAGAAAAACACCCACTGGAATCGGACAGTAGTTCTGGTTCCTCTACACTATTGCTTAACGTGATTTTAGCTTTCACTATTAATAATCGTAGAATTTGGCATTATTAAGACCCATTATTCATTTCTTCCAACCGTCCACTGTAGTCCAGATGTTGTCAAAATGTTGATGTAAGATACAAATATTGTCCCACTCTGGTCGACAGGAGAAAGGTGACTTCCCCGGGACGTATGTGGAGTTTGTCGGTAGGAAGAGGATGTCTCCGCCCACTCCTAAGCCCCGCCCACCCAGACCGCCCTCCGCAGCATCAGCGAGGGCCGACTCTGAGTCAGAGGGTAAGAAAAGACAAACTTTATTGATAATTGGTAAGACGGGATGAACTTATTTGATCTCCGAGGGTCAATCTGATCCTTGACGCGAGGGTTACAGTTATTCAGGGTTTTTAAGGCCGATACCAATATTTTTTGACAATATATTATAAGATTTGACCATTTCCGTAATAAAAATGACATGGGTTGAGTGTTTGGACCAGAATTGTATTCTTGTACGGGTGGAAAAGCCTCTGAAACAGAATTTGGACCATGAGACATTTAGTGTGAGATCCTCCTCCAGTTGGTTTTCTTTGGTTGATCCAGAGTAGAAAAGTTGACTTTGTTATATTTTTGTATTTGTTTGTTGGTTCAGGTTCACACTGACCAATCAGAAGCCAACCAGGGCTTGTAAACAAAAGTCCCATGACCCCCCCCCCAGCAGCTGTTTGATTGGTTGAGTTTTGGTAACCTGATCATCCCACCAGGTTAGAGAGTCCAAACCAACCAAATCATGCCAGTTAAGAACACATGAAGAAACATCTGAACATGAGCATCAGTCCAGACTGAACATACTGGGGGTGCATTCAGGAAGCCTTTTTTTTCTTCTTTTTTTTTCTTTTTGCTTCACCCCATCTGAAAATGCGCCTGTTTCACATTTTATTTTTTTAAATTGGCGTGAAAATAGTTGACAGTTTGTCAGGGGGGGAAACGGCTCCAGAGAAACATTCAGCAGCGTTCTCTCTGCTGGTGTTTTCCCAGCCTGGAAACTGGCCTGGAATGGCTTTAATGTAATTCACAATGATCCGAGCTTCCTTCAGCTGCTTCCTCACTGAAAGCTGTAGCCTAGCCACACGCACGAGCATATACTACGTACTAGGTCGTGTAAACTGTCACGCAAACACACAAAATAAGACATAATAATAAGATGTTCTTTTTACCAATGAGCTACACACACGCACACTCTGTTCTCCAGCTGGTGTTTGGTCAGGGCTGTGGTTGCTGACTGAACAGATCAGACATCTGCTCCACTGCCACCACACTTACTAGAGAACACAGGAAGTGTGTTGTGTGTTGTGTGTGTGTGTGTGTGTGTGTGTGTGCGCGTGTGTGTGTGTGTGTGCGTGTGCGCCATACATAGTCAGAGTGTGTGATCCATGTTGTGGTTAAACAGCAGCTCAGTGGGCGACAGAAACTGATTCTGTGTCTGCTGATCACTTTAACCAAACTGGATGTACAGGGCACACAATAATTTAACTTTTCGATTGTTTTCTACTAAGCTTTATAAATAGAGGTGCACCGCTATTATCGGTGTTATTGAATCGGTGCCGATCAGCTCCCAGGCTCTCGTACTCGGATCAATAAATGAAGCTTCCTGATACTTTAACAAGATAAACTCCTTTTCTGTTGGAGGAGAAATGTCGCCGGTGTGGAGATTCAAAGAGCTGAGTCAAGAGAGTCTGGCAGTGTTGAGAGTGGAGGAGACAGGTAGACCAATACAGGAAGTGAGGCCATTCTCCCTTCAAAATAAAACTACAATTTATTATCATTTTCATATGTTTGATTGTGGATTGTTTCACATTATTCACTGCATATTTGTAAGAACATTTTTGTCAAAGTTTTACTGCAGATTTCATCACAGCCTCAATATTGAGGTTTGATATTTGATCTTCCCCAGTCTCTTTTTGTTTTTCGTTCTGCTTGGCCCCCTGCTCAGGTCGGTTACAGAAACCACATTATGTTGAATTATATTTTGTGTGTTTGTGTGTGTTCTCCAGGCTATGTGTTGCCTGATCTCCCAGACCAGTTTGGGCCCCCAGAGACGGCCCCTCCCCTCCTCAACAGATTGATGGAGGCCATAGAGACCAAAGGTGGGAGACACACACACACACTTTACATACAAGCCAACAGTTGAAATATAAACCACCACACACATTATCAGCCTTTTGGGATGCAGGGTGGCCACGTGCTTCCCTGTGTAGGTTAGTGGGTAAAGGAAGTTGAGTTTGGGGTTAGTTGGATAAAAGCCTCTACTAAATCATTATATATAGTTACCTAAATGTGTGATGTGGCTTAGTGCAGCTTCAGCATGTCGTGTCATTTCATGTTATCTTAATGTCATGGTAGTTATCCTGATGTCATGTAGGTAAATCTGTGCTTGTGTTGCTCAGGTGCGGAGAGCTGCAGTCTGTACAGGAGTTTCAGTGGAGGAGGTCTGGACGCCCGGCAGCTGGCCGACACCGGTGAGACCTGGTGCATCAGTACACGGGCTGCGTTTACATGCACGCAATAATGCAGCTATTGCCAATCGGCAGAGTACGACAATATTACAATTAAGACGTTTACATGATTCTGCAAAGTGAAAATCCTGTGTGGCATGGGTTGTTGTTAAAACGGAAATGACAAAAATGTAACAGAACAACATGAGCTGCTTCATCGCCCACACATGAACAACTTAACAACAGCGAACAAAATATGATGAAATTTGTACATAAGGATTCCATGGATCATTGAAAACTTGGAAAAATCATGAAATAAAAAAAAATTGTGTTGTCTGGAAAAGTTATGGAAAACGCAATGTGTGTGTTTAGGCTTGGAAATGTCAGATGTGTTTCTAATCTTTTCAGTTCAACCAGTGAAATGTTGAATATTCCAGCTTGGCTGCTTGTTGATCCACTTCCCTTTTGAGGAATAAAAACCTGGATCAGAAATGTCCTGATAGTTTCGGTCCTGAGAGATAGTTGGAGCAGAAATAAGACCTGGACATTCACACCACATGTTCAACACAAAACATAGACAAATACACGGTCCCTGCAGGTCCTGAAAATCTTAAACTATATTATCTAAACTCAAGGCTTTAAATGAATTGAATACAGTTAAATATTGCATGTTAAGTCTTCAATTTAGATTTTAAAATGTTGTTCTTCTGTTGAGAAATGAGTCCAGTCATGAGACCATATTCTGATAACATACACTCGTTTTCAGTTTCAAGTTTTTTCAAATGTGAAATTGGTCTTATATTTAATTCTATCTGGAATTAAAAAGGCCTTAAAGTCTTTTTAAGTTGATGAAACTTAACTTATGTAATCACGGCATTTTATGGTGTGGATGCAAACGTGGCCGCTAACTGTAATCAGTGTAGTCTGAGATTAACCAGAGTCAGTTTATCTGCCAAGTACAATAAACAGAGTTTGTGTCTCTGGGAGGAAATCAGCAGCTCAGTTGTACCACCAGTGAAATGGGATGGAGACTCTCACTCATCACGTGTTAAGTTATTCAGATAAGTCCTTCTATATGGCCAAGCCTTTATACTGAGCATGAAGTAAGAATGTAATAAAAACTATTCTATTATAATAATATAATTGTATATTGCCGTTTTCAATGTAAAATGCCAAGCAGGAGGCTGAAGCAGGCCTGCAGCGAACCACTGAGCACACATGTCCCTTTTTTAACTGAGGTGCGTTTGTTTTCAGACCTGGAGCAGCTGGAGGTGTCGTCTCTGTGTGACGGGGTAGTGAGGTTCCTGCAGGAGCTGCCCGGCCCAGTCCTGCCCACCTCGCTGCAGGCCGACATGATCCACAACGTGCAAGGTCAGACCCTCACCTGGGAAACCATGCCGCGGCGTATCATAACATACCACACCACAACACGCAGTACAGTATGCTGCATGATCGACATACATGACCATTCACAGGAGACTAACTACATCCCCGGTAGAGACAGACTCTGACACGCCGTGTGTTGAGTGATAGGAGGTGTGTTGTGTGACCTCTCTAAATTAGGAAGGCTTGTCCTCCTTTTCTCTCCCCTATCACGTAAGTTGGATATTAATTTAGCAAATTGATTTTGGCTTGCATGTTATTGGTCGCAGAAGGTGAAAGCGTCAGTCTCTGTGACAATGTTGTGGTTAGTCTTCCCTTTACGCTCTACTAGTTCATTTGTAGCTTCAGTCTCTGCGGTACAGCTAAAGAAAGACGCAGCAAGGAACTGCTTAAAGCAATGCTACGGTGAGTACTTTGATTATAGGGCAAAGCACGCAGATCTGCTGCACCCACAATGTGCACAGTGGCCAGCCGTAAGGCTCAAAGTGACACTGTGCGTTTAGCCTGTATGCAAACAAGCCACCTCTACAAGTCCGGGACATTAAGAAGGTCAACGTTTTCAAATGTACTATGACTCCGGTTCAGAATAATGTTCTTCTTGATGTTTTGCAAATTGCTAGCTAATGGTTTGTTTCTGTTAGTTTTTGAAAAGATGGCAGCGATTGCGTGACTCAAACCGGCTACATCCAGTTTCGCTCGCTCCTGACCCATAATAACCTCATTCATCTGCTTCCCCTCATCAGCTTCTTCCATTTGACACGTAGTCTTCTCTTCCTTGCCCGTCAGACAAGCATGTCTTTAAAATGTATTAATCTAAAGGCCATGTAATAAACTTTTTATGACTAGAGGTCAGTCTTCTTACTTTGGCCTACTATCAACATAGTGTATGCTAAAGTGTTAGCATAGCGCCTACTATCGCTCAACATAGTGTATGCTAAAGTGTTAGCATAGCGCCTACTATCACTCAACATAGTGTATGCTAAAGTGTTAGCATGGAGCCTACTATCTCTCAACATAGTGTATGCTAAAGTGTTAGCATGGAGCCCACTATCACTCAACATAGTGTATGCTAAAGTGTTAGCATGGAGCCCACTATCACTCAACATAGTGTATGCCAAAGTGTTAGCATGGAGCCTACTATCACTCAACATAGTGTATGCTAAAGTGTTGGCATGGAGCCCACTATCACTCAACATGGTGTATGCTAAAGTGTTAGCATGGAGCCTACTATCACTCAACATGGTGTATGCTAAAGTGTTAGCATGGAGACCACTATCACTCAACATGGTGTATGCTAAAGTGTTAGCATGGAGACCACTATCACTCAACATAGTGTATGCTGTGTTAATGTGGAGCACCAGAGCCAACGATCTACCGGGGACACGTGGATGATTCTGGTGTCTCTGTTCTCATCACTTAACAGGAAAGTTGACCTCCCAAAAAATCGATGTATTCCTTTAAGGGTTCACTGGTACCACAAGTAAAAGAATGTATTTGTTCAGCGTTTCATCCTCCATCCATTTCCAGAAGTTCGAGACCCGGAGGATTGTGCCCAGGTGTTGCGGGGCGTGGCCAGCTCCCCGGCCTGCCCCACCCAGTTCGGCCTCACACTGCTCAGCCTGGTCCGGCACATGGCCAGGCTCTGTCTGTACAGCTCCAGGAACCAGCTGAGCCCCCGCAGCCTGGCCGAGGGCTTCAGTCCACTGGTGTTCAGACAGCCTGCAGGGTCAGTAACACACACACACACACACACACACACACTGCTCTTCAGACACACCCGTCATGCCACTGACATCTTAAGTTTTTAATTGTATTTTATGTTGGGTTTTTCGTACTAACTGTTTGATGCCGGTTAATCTGATTTGTATTTCCTGTTTTGTTCACCAGTTCTGAGTCCGGGTCAGATCCTCTGGTTCAGGTTTTAGAAGTTCTGATCACCAGCGAACTCAACATGAACCAGGCTGCACCAGGTAACACACACACACACACACACACACACACACACACACACACACACACACACTGTATATACTATGTAACGTATATATCCTACATGGGTCTTGAAAGTATGGGAATTATTCTGATAGTTCCCAAGTCTTTTATAAGTACAGAAAATACATGTTACAGGGTTCCCGCTGGTCTTGGAATTGTTGGGATATCGTGGAATTTTCAGGTGTATTCCAGACAGAGAAAATCAGGCAATTCTCTGGTTAATATCAGGGAATTTTACAAATGGGTCACTTCCCAGGAATATAGCAGAATGGCCAGAGTGGGAAGTTTTGATTTTAGTCATTAAGCTGACAATCTTATCCAGGGAGGGACTGGGGACACCAATAGTGTAGGCTTCAATTCCTAGATCACCAACATTATAAACAACGAGTAGGAGGTCAAAGGTCACAGCACCCAGACAATAATACCTGGACCATAGAATGATCATGTAAGAGAGAAGTGCCTTAATAGAAATAAGACAAATAAGAACTATATGAGACTCTATGAGCCTTTTTAGCCTGTGACCTTTGACCTCTTTGCTATTGGTTGCTAGTGATTTTTGGTGATCTAGGAGTTGAAGCTTATTCTACTGTTGACCTCATTGCATGTCACCCTGGATTACACTGAACTAAATTACTAAAATGTAAAATGTAGATTCATTGGGGGTTTTAGATGCTAACTGACCCTTTGTTTTACATCACAATGTGAGTAGCTTGCTTCTCCGAGGCTATACACACCACCAAGTGTTAATAATATAGTTACATCTGTTTTTAAAACAATGAGCAGTAGATCTGTGTCTTGAAAAATAGGTGTAACAATGTGTGAAATTTTAAAATGACGGTCATGTACATCTATCTAACATATCTAAACATTAGGGAGACTGTGTTGGTGTGTGCATGCCTTTCTACTGGATTATCCTCACCTAGTGACACAATGCTGTACTGAAAAGACAAAATAATACAATAAAATATCTGAAGTTCATCGTTCAATATTCAAAATCTGGAGGATCCATTCTGTCTCACCTTTAGTTATTCACCTTTTGAAACGTACAATTTCTCTTAATTTTGCACTATAAGTAATTTTGTCAGATAAGGTGTCACATTTTTCAAATGATGTCACAATGTCATTTTCAGTTCCTCTTATCGGAGCTGGATTGTCAGAATGCATCACAGTCACAAGTCAAAGCTATTGCTCAACCGGACTGAGCAAAAGCTGAGTACGTTTGCATTGTTGCATTTTAGTGTAGACATATCCTAGTTTTGGTTTGCAGCACTAGAACAAAAAGATTTATTATCTGGCTTAAAAATAAGAATTAACAATATGCTGTCAATATGCTGAAACCCTTTATGCCTGAATCTCTAATTTAAGTACTGGTTCAGGTAGAAGGGTAAACCTGTGATGGAGGGAGGAGGGAGAAGATACCGCAACAAAACAGGACCCAGGTATCCTAGCAACCGGCCTAGTGGTTAGTAAGTCAGTTGGTCGATTAGTCACTCGGTTGTCCAGCCGGCTAATAAGTTAGTCAGCAGTCATTCATTCACTCACTCACTCAGTAAGGCAGTCCATCAGTCAGCCAGTCAGTCCATCAATCAGTCAGCCAGTCAGCAGGATGGTCAATCAGTCAGTCAGTCAGCAAGCCAGCCTGTAGGCCAGTCGGTCAGTTAGTCAGTCATTTAATTGGCCATCCTCGCAATCATTCAGTCAGCCAGACTAGCATCCAGCTAAAACAATGACATCATCCCTCCAGAGCATTAAAGATGCAGCAGTGGAGGGGGCTGGGGCTGTTGCCATGGTGATGTCACTGCCATCACAGGATTGGCCGGGGGGACGGTGATGTCACACATCTCCAAGCTGAGGCCGAGAGAGAGCGAGCGAGAGAGAGGGAGAGAGGGAGAGAGATTTAGGGAAGAGCATTATAAGCGTTTCGCTGTAGATATCAAATACTGAAGAAGAAAATACAGAGTGCAAGAGAGAGCTGCTGTCCAGATGTAGGGTATATCCAAAGAGAATAGTTGTACTGGCTGTTGCTCGATAGATCTGTCTAAGCAAAGATCAAGGTCTAATTTACTAACCTGCAGCTGCATGTTCAGCAAAAACAGTAGAGCGAGGAGAGAAAGATGTTTAAAGAATATATTCTGCACATATTTGTCGATGCGTTATAGCCTGTCTAGGATCAATGTATCTGAACGTAGTGGGAGATCACAGGGAGAGTTGAGGAGAGAGAGAGAGAGAGAGAGAGCGGTAAGAAACTGTAGCCTAGACCTCTCTCCATCGGTTTGGTACGACCAGGATCTACGTGATCGATTTGTAGGTGGATTAAAAAAAAAAGATGGAGGAACCATGAAATATATCCCGGGACCTATGTAACGGTATGGAGGTGTATGAGGTGATAGGGGGAGAGATGGAGCGAGAGGAGGGAGGGCGGGCCGAGGCGATGCGTGGAAGAAAGAAGATCCTCTGCTACATTAACATGCAGAGCCCAGGTAGGACTACAGTCACAGCCCTGGAGTCAGGTAGAAAACACTACCCGGTCTTTACCCCGGCAGGCTGCTTCAGTACACCTAAGATGGCCGCCAAGGTTTTCTGCTAATCGCTTATAGCCAAAATTCTAGCTGTGCGTTGACACTGATCAGGTCGGTTGAGTCTATGATTGCATCTATGTAGCGTCCTGCAGCTACAAAGTTTTGACCTGCTGCTTTGGTATTGCCTTTCATAAGATGTTTACCTGTAGGACGTTGTGGCTACACGTCGCACGTCTTAGCCAGCTGAGCCACCTGGCCGACGCGCTTTTTGACCACCCACATCGTAGGGCTGGGCGATAAATGGGGCGGCTGTGGCTCAGGAGGTAGAGCGGGTCGGCCTCCAATCAGAAGATCGTAGGTTCGATCCCCGGCTCCTCCAGTCCACATGTCGAATTGTCCTTGGGCAAGACGCTGAACACCAAATTGCTCCCGATGGTCAGGAAGCACCTTGCATGGTAGCTCACTGCCATCGGTGTGTGTGTGTGTGTGTGTGTGTGTGTGTGTGTGTGTGTGTGTGTGTGTGTGTGTGTGTGTGTGTGTGTGTGTGTGTGTGTGTGTGTGTGAATGGGTGAATGAGAGGCATACATTGTAAAGCGCTTTGGATAAAAGCGCTATATAAATGCAGTCCATTTACCATTTAAATCGGAAAATCTACCGAAACCAACATTGACGTCTTCTTACAGACGGAATGGACACGATAATTTCGATAAATATCCTACACAACGTTTATGCACAGTATGAGCTCCCGTCTAGACGGGGTTGCCAGTTCAGGTTGAATTCATTATGGGACATTTACAGCCTTCCCCAATATTAAACTGCTACCTTTTTGTCTGTCAAAAACGTGAGGGTTATTGGCAACCGTACGTGTAGAGCTATGCTATAGACCTGCGCTAGTGTTGTCGTTATTGCTGGTAGTTAATTGTTGGAACAGTGAAGTAATATTGGTACAGTGAGCTGAAGTTGGTAGATACAGGGATGAAAACTAGATATAAACCCAGTCTCGTCTGATTGTTCCAGGTTCCAGGACCCACATTCTCTAAGCAGCTTCTCTCCAAATGCTAGGGGGGCTTTTGATGCTGTTTTCTTCAGAGTATTACATACTCATACTCTCTCTCTCTCTCTCTCTCTCTCTCTCTCTCTCTCTCTCTCTCTCTCTCTCTCTCTCTCTCTCTCTCTCTCTCTCTCTCTCTCTCTCTCTCTCTCTCTCTCTCTCTCTCTCTCTCTCTCTCTCTCTCTCTCTCTCTCTCTCTCTCTCTCTCTCTCTCTCTCTCTCTCTCTCTCTCTCTCTCTCTCTCTCTCTCTCTCTCTCTCTCTCTCTCTCTCTCAGCCTTGCCTCCTAAACCAGCCAAGCCGTCCACTCCAATTCCCAGCAGCTTCAATAATAGTATGGCTCTGCAGGACTCTGAGTGGTACTGGGGAGATATATCCAGGTAATACACACACAGTAGAAATATATATAAAGTATATATATATATCTGTATACAAAGGTGCACACACAGCAAACAACATGAATCTTATGCACCTATATACTATTTCTGATCTACAGGGTCCTGAAAAAGGTCTGTAAAATGGTCTGGAATATAGTAAAATAACACATACAAGTCTTAAATTCAGTTTTAGACGTTTTAAAAAATGTTGTGGTTTCTTGGTACGTTGTTTTCCTGTTGAGAAATGAGTCCAGTGACGCACACCATATTCTGTCTACAGTCGCTTTCATTTTCATGTGTGAAATTGATCTTCCGTTTCATTCTTAAATTTAAGTTGATGAAACCTGCAGACACCCTGTGTATCTTTAGTAATTGACCACCCACAGCAGACATGGGAGATAAAATGTTGCTGTTCCCGGATAACATTGCTTTTGTTTTAGGTTAGTTAGCTTTCTGTTTGAGGTAGACGTCATGCCTGGAGGCCATGGTAAACTGAGCCGCCATGAGTCCAGGATAACAGAGTTTGAGAGACCAGCTTGTAACCATATGGGTTACTTTCATTTTCATGCAATTTTGCATCCCATAACTGAATTAAACAGAGGGCTAACTGGGGAAGACACAGTTGCCACCACAAATTGGCTGCAGACAGGAGTTGTGGCGTCAAAGGAAAAGCGAGTGCTCGTATGTTGTGCGCTGTGTGGTGTTGGTTGTGGTTAATGTGGTGTTTTATGGTGTGTGTGTTTTATAGAGAGGAGGTGAACGAGAAGCTGAGAGACACTGCTGACGGTACGTTCCTGGTTCGAGACGCCTCCACTAAGATGCACGGAGATTACACTTTGACTCTGAGGTAGGCTGCCTGTCCTGGAACTAGAGTGCAAGTTCTTTCTCTTCTTCTGCAGCCAGTCTTTGGACTAGCGTTTCATTCTTAACGTCTGAATTATATTTGAAGTGCTGAATAGCAAAGGAATGGAGAAAAGGCTGTGGTATATCACCATTAGTTCAGCAATCAATTAACTCATCTCTCTGTTCTCCGCCAACCTACAGGAAAGGAGGCAACAACAAGCTGATTAAGATTTTCCATCGTGAGGGGAAGTACGGCTTCTCGGACCCCTTGACCTTCAGCTCAGTGGTGGAGCTGATCAACCACTACCGCCACGAGTCCCTGGCCCAGTACAACCCCAAACTGGACGTCAAGCTGCTCTACCCTGTATCCAAACACCAACAGGTTGGTTAGCTAGACTGGATAGTTAGTTAGCTAGCTAGTTGGTTATGTTGCCTAGTGCAAACTAGACATTAACCTGCTCTAACCCTGTAAACAAACAGCATCAGGTTTGTTAGTTAGTTGAGTTTAGTTAGCAAGTTAGTGAGATGAATAGATGCATAGATAGGCCATCATATGGCTGATTGGTTAGTGAGTTAGTTGGGAAGGTAGGCAGCTAGTTAGGTTTGTTGCATATGACGAGCAGTAAGAATGCAGATCTACAGTAAAACCACCGTGATGCTGATACTGTTGTCTGATCCAGGACCAGGTGGTGAAGGAGGACAATATTGAAGCTGTGGGGAAGAAACTCCACGAGTATCACCTCCAGTACCAGGAGAAGAACAGAGAGTACGACAGACTGTACGAAGAATACACCAGGACGTCGCAGGTATATACAGTACAATATTTACGATATCTAGAAGAACTGCATCCCAGCAGGCTAGAAGAGTATCTTCACATCGACAGAGGACGAGCAGCTATGGAGCCGGTGATGTGTTTAGTTCAATCCGTTGTGGAAATTATTTTTTTTTGACGCATTCAATTTTCTTTTTTTCTTTTTTTAAAAAATGTGTGTAATATATTAAGTCTGACCGCCTTAATATATTAACACATACTTGCGTGAAATCTGATAAAATGATCTCATTAGAATCATTGATTGATCAGTATTGGTCAGTTCTACAGTAAACATGATCAATCAAAGGTGGACGACGCTGACTAGATGTTTTCAATAAAAGGCCAATATTGACCCCATGTGGAGCTCAGTGTGCAGGTGATGGAAACATCAACAGTTCCTCTCTCTCTCTCTAACCCCTTTTTCTGCTCCCCATCCTCTCCTCTCTCTCTCTCCCCTCTCTCCCACTGTCTCCTCCCCTCCATCTCTTTTGTGGCTCTCCTCTCTCTCCCTTGCCTTTCCTCTTTTTCTCCTCTCCATCCCCATCTGTCTCCTCCTCCTCTCACTCCTCATCCCTCCATCCCCCAGGAGATCCAGATGAAGAGGACTGCCATCGAGGCGTTCAACGAGACCATAAAGATCTTCGAGGAGCAGTGCCAGACTCAGGAGCGTTTCAGCAAGGAGTACATCGACAAGTTTCGCCGCGAGGGTAACGACAAGGAGATCCAGAGGTAGGTAGAACCACATGCTGGCAAGTTGGTCTACAGGTAACCAGCCATCATTTGTCCTGTCGGCTGGTAAAATAGTGAAAGTTGCTGAAAGTTTTGGGGATTACCAGCCACTTTTGGTGCACAAAAAGGTGTTTCCTGTCCTGTAAGCCGCTTTGGAAAGTCTAGTTAATAAAAGTTATAAATGTGGAAATTGCACAAAAAAAATAAAAAAGCATGGGGGTAAAATGTGGTTGACTACACATATAGTTGTTTTATGAAGTTGTAGACTCACTGTCATTTGACATGTTGTGATATTAGTTGTACTGTAAAATAATAAAGTCATTTCTGACTTTTATCAACCTCTATTGGTGAGCGAGGAATCACGACATCGGCAGGTCGTATGGTGGCCTGTAAAGGACAGAAACAGAATTCAAGGGGGGCTTATAGCAAAGGGAAGAGATTTATAAATAAGAATAGAGCAAATGTGAAGTAAGAATACTTAACTTCACTGTTAAACATAACACACCTAATAATTACAATACTAGAACATAGAAAGCAACTGCAAATATATGAAAATATTTTTTAATTTGCTGCATATTCCCAGGGTGTAGAAAATACCACGAAAAGCCTCAAAATGCCATTAAAAAAAAACAAAAAACCTTTAGGTTGTTGAGTTTTAATGTAATTTGGGGTTCCTTTTACTGCACACTCCACTTATCTCAAATAAATCCCAAACACTAAAAATTATTTGTGTGTGTGTGTGTGTGCGTGTCCCAAAAGGATCATGGGAAACTATGACAAGCTGAAGTCTCGGATCAGTGAGATCGTGGACAGTAAGCGCCACCTAGAGGTGGACCTGAAGAAACAGGCTGCCGACTACAGAGAGATCGACAAGAAGATGAACAGCATCAAACCAGACCTGATCCAGCTCCGCAAGACCAGAGACCAGTACCTGATGTACGACACACACACTGAATGAATGTCAAGCATGGTTGGGCTTAGTCAACCTGCTCTGGATAGAGAAAAATATGTATTGTATAATGAATTGTGATAATAAAGTGTGTGTGTGTGTGTGTGTGTGTGTGTGTGTGTGTGTGTGTGTGTGTGTGTGTGTGTGTGTGTGTGTGTGTGTGTGTGTGTGTGTGTGTGTGTGTGTGTGTGTGTGTTAGGTGGCTGACCCAGAAGGGGGTGAGGCAGAGGAAACTCAACGAGTGGCTTGGCCTGAAGAATGAGACCACAGAGGAGTAAGTCTGGACGTCACTATATAATGATTGATAATGTGTTTCCCATGTATTGATCATATGTGGGCAGCCCGTCCAGGTACATATTTGTTTTAGATTACTTTCAGGTGCTGTGATGTCCTGGTGTTTTTGGTCAGTGTAGTTTTGAAATGCAGCCAAAATATAATATAGATGCATTCAAACACAATATTCACACCAGCAGCTCTAGGTTGGTGCGCGGTGCGTTCATGGACCAGAAAGTAGCTCAGTGAACTGTAGTGGCTAAATCAAAGCAGGAATTAAAGATTAGTATCAGGTTAGATTAAGGGTTAAGGTTAGTATCAGTATAGATTAAGGGTTAAGATTAGTATCAGGTTAGTTTAAGGGTTAAGATTAGTATCAGTATAGTTTAAGGGTTAAGATTAGTATCAGGTTAGATTAAGGGTTAAGATTAGTATCAGGTTAGTTTAAGGGTTAAGGTTAGTATCAGTATAGTTTAAGGGTTAAGGTTAGTATCAGTATAGTTTAAGGGTTAAGGTTAGTATCAGTATAGTTTAAGGGTTAAGGTTAGTATCAGTATAGTTTAAGGGTTAAGGTTAGTATCAGTATAGATTAAGGGTTAAGATTAGTATCAGTATAGTTTAAGGGTTAAGGTTAGTATCAGTATAGTTTAAGGGTTAAGGTTAGTATCAGTATAGATTAAGGGTTAAGATTAGTATCAGGTTAGTTTAAGGGTTAAGGTTAGTATCAGTATAGTTTAAGGGTTAAGATTAGTATCAGTATAGTTTAAGGGTTAAGGTTAGTATCAGTATAGTTTAAGGGTTAAGATTAGTATCAGGTTAGATTAAGGGTTAAGATTAGTATCAGGTTAGTTTAAGGGTTAAGGTTAGTATCAGTATAGTTTAAGGGTTAAGATTAGTATCAGGTTAGTTTAAGGGTTAAGGTTAGTATCACTATAGTTTAAGGGTTAAGATTAGTATCAGGTTAGATTAAGGGTTAAGGTTAGTATCAGTATAGTTTAAGGGTTAAGGTTAGTATCACTATAGTTTAAGGGTTAAGGTTAGTATCAGTATAGTTTAAGGGTTAAGATTAGTATCAGGTTAGTTTAAGGGTTAAGGTTAGTATCAGTATAGTTTAAGGGTTAAGGTTAGTATCAGTATAGTTTAAGGGTTAAGATTAGTATCAGGTTAGTTTAAGGGTTAAGGTTAGTATCAGTATAGTTTAAGGGTTAAGGTTAGTATCAGTATAGTTTAAGGGTTAAGATTAGTATCAGGTTAGTTTAAGGGTTAAGGTTAGTATCAGTATAGTTTAAGGGTTAAGGATAGGCATGTAAAGTCGGGGAATGAATGTAAGATAAGATAAGATAAGAGAGACTTTATTAATCCCGCCGTGGGGAAATTCACGTTACAGCAGCTCACAACAATAGAAAAACAGAATATAGAATAGAATAGAATATACAATATACAATATAGTGCAAAAAAAACAACAAGTGTGCAAACAATAGAGTGCCATAAGAAAAAGCAAAAAGATAAACAAGTAGTATTAACAAATTAAATATTAAATATATTTACAAGGTGGTGGAGGGGGAGATGATTGACTGGTTGTTGGGGGGGGGGGGGGTGGGGGGTATTGCACAGGTCCATATAAGAGAGGAAAGATTAGACTGTTGACTAGACTGTTGGGTTGAACAGCCTAACAGCGGTGGGGATGAAGGACCTGCGGTAGCGCTCCTTCCTACACTGAGGGTGACGGAGTCTGCCGCTGAAGGAGCTGCTCAGAGCCTCCACTGTCTGGTGCAGTGGGTGAGAGGTGTTGTCCCTGATGGAGGTCAGCTTGGCTAACATCCTCCTCTCACCCACCTCCTCCACAGAGGGCAGTGGGCAGCCCAGGACAGAGCTGGCCCTCCTGACCAGCTTGTTCAGTCTCTTCCTGTCCCGGTCAGTGCTGCCCACTCCCCAGCAGACCACAGCGTAGTGGATAGCAGAAGCTACCACAGAGTCATAGAAGGTCCGTAGCAGGGGCCCGCGTACTCCAAAGGACCTCAGTCTCCTCAGAAGGTGGAGGCGACCTTGGCCCTTCTTGTACAGGGCGTTAGTGTTGTGTGACCAGTCCAGTTTATTGTTGAGGTGAACACCCAGGTACTTAAAACTGTCCACCATCTCTATGTCCAAGCCCTGGATGTTCACCGGTGTGAGGGGTGGTGCCTTCCTCCGGGGGTCAATCACCATCTCCTTCGTCTTACTGGTGTTTAAGCACAGGTGATTACGCTCACACCAGTCCACAAAGTCCATGATGACTGACCTGTACTCCAGCTCATTCCCCTCAGACACACAGCCAACAATGGCTGAGTCGTCAGAGAACTTCTGGAGATGACAGCTGCTGGTGTTGTGGGTGAAGTCGGATGTGTAGAGGGAGAAGAGGAAGGGAGAGAGGACCGTTCCTTGGGGGGCCCCAGTGCTGCAGACTACCCCCTCCGACACACAGTTGCGCAGTCTCACGTACTGTGGCCTGTCGGTGAGGTAGTTGATGGTCCAAGCAGTCAGCTGTTCATCCACTCCTGCACTCATCATCTTCCCTCGCAGCAGCGTCGGTTGAATTGTGTTGAATGCGCTGGAGAAATCAAAAAACATGATTCTCACAGCGCTCCCAGCACTCTCCAGGTGGGACAGTGATCGGTGCAGGAGGTAGATGATAGTGTCATCCACCCCGATGTTCTGCCTGTAGGCGAACTGCAGCGCGTCCATCGCTGTGCTCACCACAGAGCGAAGGTGGCTGAGGATGAGCCTCTCCATGGTCTTCATCAGGTGGGAGGTCAAGGCGACCGGTCTGTAGTGGTTTGGTTCCTTGGGATGTGTGATCTTTGGAACTGGAACCACACAGGAGGTCTTCCACAGGACAGGGACCCTCTCCAGACTAAGGCTCAGGTTGAAGATGTACATGACCACCTCACAGAGCTGGTCAACACAGTCCCTGAGCAGTCTGGGGCTGATCCCGTCTGGTCCTGCGGCTTTCCTGCCCTTCAGCCGCCTTAATTCACTCCTCACCTGGTCCGATGTTAAGGAGAGGGGGGAGTTGGGAGGGGAAGAGGAAGGGGGTGGACAGTGGGGGCTGGGGGGCTGTGGGGGGCTGTGGGGCTGTGGGGGGGCAGTGGAGGGGGATGGGGTGAGTAGGCGTGACAGGGGGGTGCTGGGGGGTGGGGATGTGGATGGTGATGGTCGGGGGATGGTGGAAGAGTCCGCTGGCCTGGAGATGTGTGAAGGGGGGTGGGGAGGGGTGGCAGAGGGGGGGGGGGGTTGGAATTAAATCTGTTGAAGAACAGATTCAATTCGTCTGCCCAGCTCTGGTCTCCATCAGCTGTCCCTCCGGTTCCACTCTGTCCTTGTCCTGAGATGGTCTTCAGGGCCCTCCACACATCTCGTGTGTTGTTCTGCGCCATCCTCTCCTCCAGCTTCTTCCTGTAGCTGTCCTTGGCCCGCCTGATCGAATACTTCAGATCGCGCTGAACTCTCTTCTGCTCCCCTCTGTCTCCTGAACTGTAGGCCCTCTTCTTCTGGTTCAGCAGGGCTTTAAGTTCAGGGGTAACCCAGGGCTTGTTGTTAGAGAAACACCGTACCCTCCGGGTTGGCACAGTGTTATCCACACAGAAGCTGATGTAGTCTGTGATGCAGTGGGTCAGGCCATCGATGTCCTCTCCATGAGAGCTGTAGAGTGTCTCCCAGTCAGTGGTTTGGAAACAGTCTCTCAGTCTCTCACTGGCCTCATCAGTTATTCCCATATCACCTGAACGTAGTGTTGTGTGTTAACAGAGTCTCCCTGTTCTCCCTTTCCTCCAGTGAGTACAGCATGGTTGAGGATGAGGAGGACCTTCCTCACCATGACGAGCGTCTGTGGCGTCTGGGCAACATCAACCGATGCCAAGCCGAGTCGCTGCTCCGTGGGAAGCGAGACGGGACCTTCCTGGTCCGGGACAGCAGCAAGCCCGGCTGCTACGCCTGCTCTGTGGTGTAAGAACCTGTCTATCTGAGAACCTTCAGTCATGGAAAACAGCACGTGCATATAGTTTTGGAAATGTCATGGAAATTTGCATATCTGTTTTTCCAACCAGTGAAATGTTCAGTGTGAAGCTTGGCTGCTTGTTGATCCACTTAGTAGTAGATAGTATCGGTTCAAACACTTCCAAGTAGTTGCTCTGCACCATGAAGTCGTTTTGACGGTTATTCCCATATCACCTGAACGCAGCATCAGGCTCACTGTCTGCTGCTCTGTGGTGTATTTATCATACTTTTCTCTCTCTCTGTCTGTCTGTATAATGTGACTAATCTGTCTTCTCCTAACGTCTTTCTCTCCCAGTGTGGACGGAGAGGTGAAGCATTGCGTCATCAACAAGACCCACACCGGTTACGGTTTTGCCGAACCCTACAACCTGTATGGCTCTCTGAAGGAACTGGTCCTCCACTACCAGCACACCTCGCTGGTTCAGCACAACGACTCGCTCAACGTCACGCTGGCCTTCCCCGTCTACAGCCAGCAGAAACGGTGACCCCGTGACAACACAGCCATCCCGCTTTACTCCCATCATCGGCCGGCGCACCAGACCAGGTTAACACATGTTGCTGTCAGCAGATACGGTGGTCAGTCCAACACGTCCCACATACAGGGGGAAAACCCCAACTCATCCCACTTGTCGCCCATCGTAGACCACCAGCACCAATTCAGGATAACATGTGCATACACTGCAAAATATCCATCTTAACAATAACATCTAGTATTGA
Source organism: Hoplostethus mediterraneus (assembly GCA_034670385.1). Lineage (NCBI taxonomy): Eukaryota > Metazoa > Chordata > Actinopteri > Trachichthyiformes > Trachichthyidae > Hoplostethus > Hoplostethus mediterraneus. The sequence goes on along the minus strand of JAXDDW010000275.1, from coordinate 48,502 downwards.
GTGTTAAAATAAAAAACAATGTGTATATATCTGCCAATGGGATGAGATTATTTCACTTGTTTCCACTGCAGCTGTGAAAATATCTTGACTAGATGAGTGATCTGTCTTATTTTCTTCTTCTTCAAGATTTTAGTACTGAATACTAGAGTAAATGACTTGTTAAGATGGACAGTTTACTCTTGCTGTATTTGGCAGTGAAGTAAAAAAACAAACAAAAAAAAAACCCTAACATTTCCCACTTGGCCAACACTTTCCAGTTTAATCTCTGTAGAGATAAAAGGAAAATTAGTGTCATGTATTGTAATGTGGTACATCGTTGCTCCATTACACACACACACCCACACCATCTTGCAGCAGCCAGTAACCAGTAGCAGCAGTAAAGATTTGCTCTGGGACAGTGGCCACATGGGATGTCCGTCTTTGCCACAAAACTGTCCCAGTGGGATTAGAACCCATGTGTCTGGCCTTTCAAAATAAAAGACTATGATGATGACGATGATGATGATGATGAACGGGTGGACAGTAATGATGATTATGTCAAATGCAAAATGATGGACAATCAAGAGACTTTTCTTGCTATGCTAACACTGTGAGTGACTTTAGACAAGGTCTAAATGAGGGCGAAGCGACCTTCAGATCCATCAACACTTGACCCCCTCCCCGCCCATCAGAAGTGTTGAAGTTTATTCATTTTCCTGTTTCCTTTGGACCTCTGAGCCCTGGACATGCACAGCCCGAGTGCCCGAGACCAAACGTTGTTTAAGTTCTGGCGTCTGCCGAGTGGATGAATAACTCTTGAATTCTTTCATTTCAATAAACAGTCTGTCGGCACAAGTACCTGGATCAATTCCAATGTCCTTGTGCTGGATCAAAACCTTGTTTTTCTTCATTCCTGACTTTTTGGAGAGACAGACTTTATTTACAACATTAAGCCATGTTGACGGTCAAACGTGGAATCAAACTGCAAAATATTTCTTTATGGATTTTTTTTCTGTGTCTGCATTAAGAAAAATAGGAATTCTTCTAAGAAACCAGGTACAGAGGTTGGAACTGGCAATAACGAGTCTAGTGGCCTTAAAGACCCCAGCTCCACCTGTCAACAGCCATGTTGACAGGTTTGACCACGCAATCATTTGACATGCAGTCACGGAAAACCCTGGACAAGTCTTTGAATTTGAAACTTGTTTTTGGAACTATGGAACTTTGGAAACTGATGGATGTCCAAAAAGTGTTGTTTGGTAACGTGGTAACATCAAGCTTTGCTGGTGGTAGATAGTTTTCAGGGATTAAAAACCTAGATGAAGTTCCAGGTTTTCATTACAGCTAGTCAACCCCAGACTTGGGTTAATTAGTTTTTGAATACGAGCCAAAAACATGATATTGTTTAGGAAATAAACAATTATTATTGATTGGTTTGAATTTCACGGCCGTTGATACTAAAATAACTACACTGTCATCGATCTGCCAGACATTTTATTATCTTTTAATCCTCGGTTGCCGAATCACGTGTCACCTAAAGATGAAAATGTTAATTTCTTTCACTGTGTCTAGAGGGTATAGTAACCCATGGCTGATCAGCCTGGTCATGGTCATGGTCATTCCTATTGATCAGTTTTAAAGGACATTTCTTGGTGACTAGAAAATCTCGTGTTTGGTTTGTTTCTTCAGATTTGACAGCCTGGAGAGGATCGGTTTAATTTTTCTCTGAGTTTTTTTGCAAAATGAGAAGAAGAAACAAATCACACCGACTCTGACAAAACGACGTCTGACATGAAAGCAAAGCACGTGTGATTGAAGTTATGTCATCTTAAGACCATTGCCATTTACGTTGAGGGTAGAATAGAATATTGGTTTGATTTTGTGGCTTTGGTGGCCTGTAAATGATTGACTTAATTTTATATTTTAAATAGGATGAGTTTTCTGAAATTATGTATATCCATGTTTGGGGGGGGGGGGGGGGGGGAATCAGCACCTGAAGGTCAGCATTTAAATATTTCAAAAATCCAGCAGATCTGAGTGTAATTATTCTCAACAAAGGACTTAAGCTACATTCTATTCTTTAAAATGTACCATCATTTGTTTTAATTTTGTTTCAGTCACAGTTTATAGATGATGTATATCTCATTCTGAAATAAACCTTCTGGGACAGTTTCTTGGGCATTAAGAGAAGCTAACCCGAAATTAAAAAGGTTGAGATGATGGAAGGAAAAGCTTCAGAATAAGAAAAGTGAATCCACGGTCACGTATGTTTCTAATGTAATTAACGTCTTGGTGTGATATTTGTGACGATGCTATGAGATGTGCGCACACCGGAACTGAACCTATTCCTCCACAAACTAGTGGAGTCTGTTGGGGGGAGGCTGAACCAGCACTGAGAGTTTGTGTGTACCTTTTTTCCCTGACTCTTTAAAACTCAATTTTCATTCCGTAGACGCTGTACTTTCTGCATCAGAAATCCAGCTAGTTGATGTCTTTACTTTTTTCTTTACTTCTTTCTTTGCTTCTGATTCATGCTGTAACGGCAGTATCAAGGACGTGATGTCACAAAGGACAATAAAGCACCAGGTTCTTGAAACTCTTTGTTGTGTGACAGACTATTTTCTGTAAGCAATATTCTCTCAGTTTAGCCCAGCTGAGGCTGGCCAGATAGCCAACGAACATCCAGATTACAATTTTGCAGTTGCTATTGCATTCAATCAGATAATGCCTTGCACATTTGTAGATCTTCAAATTTAGAACATGGATCTGTAAATACTTTTAGTGTAAATTCCAGCAGATTCTAAATTGTAGCACTAAAACTGACCTGACTTTAAATGTCAGGTTACAGAAATTGGCGTTGTTATTATTATTATTATTGATCACTAATAACTAAAGTGTAACAGTTTTCTTGATCAGATTACCAAGTCCTAGAGGGAACCTGAATTTACCACTATGCTACATATCCCTTCACCACAATCATTACATTACAGCATTCACACTTACAGTATCATTTATGATAATCGATCTACAGTACAGCACCCTGGAGCTAATAGGGATTCTGTTCCTTAAGATTAAACCCAGGTCTTTGGGTGTGAAGACGTTCTCCATTTGCTGTGGTGAATTCATGTCACTTTTACAACTTTTCAGGATATTTGCATTCTTCTCTTGCTGCCGTAAATGAAAAAATAATAAAAGCATTGCTCCCAAATTTACTACAACAGTATCTTAACTTTTTTGAAAAATATGAGTGATAAATTTCCTTTCTTTAAAAGAAAATTGATCCAACACAAATCATACTTGAAATATTTTATTTGCAAGAACAAATTAATTATCTGTTTCAGTTAACTTCATGTTATGATGATCAAAATGATTAAGATGATTACAGCTAAATGTGAATTAACTCTAATTGACAGATTTGAATTAACATAAATCCACAAATTAATTTCTGGGAAGATCTTAATTTCTGGGGTCCATGTTTTTATACACAAAACTAATTTCCATGGATTTTCAAAATCTGTAAGACATTCAAATTAAAAATGGAAAAACCTGGGAAGGATCTTGAGATGATGATCCAACTGACTGATGACCTACATTTTTTTTGTTTCTCTTAATTGATAGTTCTTCAGCAGCCTGTCCACTGACACCTCCACATCTCTGAAGACCAGCTTCAGATGACCACACTCATCTTCATTACTGACCCAGCCTTGCAGCGTAATCTTAACAGCAGCTAGATTCAGTCCATAAAACGTCAGCAGAACTCTGTCAGACAAAACCTGGCAGTCAAACGCTGGTGAATAGTCAAAGCTCAAGTACAAAACATCTGTGGCGTTGTCCTTTGCACAGTTGTCAATGGTGACCGAGCCGTGGTGGAAAGCCAACATGTAAATGTCATTTCCATCGCCTCCAATCAGGTAATCTCCGCCAGTGGATACCAGGATGTCGTTGCCATCCGAGCCTTTGAGTAGAGCAGGTTCATAACCCGACACCAAGATATCAGAGTAGATGCTACCAATCACATTCTCCACATCCTTCAACACGTCCCCCTCAGCGTCAGCCTTGTGGCATTCTCCACTCAGCAGGTTGACGTAAACCCCTTCACCCTTCTCATGATTGCCCTGGTAAAGAACAGTGTCTCTGCCGGGACCTCCGTCCACTAGATCAGCCCCTGGCCCAGGAATGAAGATGTCCCGGCCGGAGTTTCCCATCATGGTGTCATTTCCGTCTTCTCCATGAAGAGTGTCGTCTCCCAAACCGCCAATCAGAAGGTCAGCTCCATTACCTCCTATCAAAGTGTCACTTCCTTCACCTCCCTCCAAGGCATCATCCTTCCAACCACCAATCAGAGCGTTGTCCCGATCATTTCCTTGTATGTAATTGGACTGGGAGGGACAACCTTGCACTGTGAGTACCATCGACAGATTTCTCTGAGAGTTAAGATCCAAGCGGCAGTCAACCTGTGTTTGTTTCAGAATCACTTTGAAAGCTTCAGTCTCAAGGGAAAGTAAGTCTCTTGTGCTGTTGAGAAATTTAAAATTAAAATGTACTCCATCAGAGCTCTGAAAGTTTAGGTGCTGATGTTTCAGACCAGAATTGTAGTTGAGCAGACTGATTGTTAAGTTTTCACCTTTTGTAGTGATTTTAACATCCAAATCTACCTCATCCCAGTCCAGTGTAATTTGGTCACCACTAAGGAAATCCATGTCAACCAACACATCATCTATGTTTTGATCTTCTGCAAAGTTATCAATTTTTAAGTCATTTCCATAGCCATGTTTGACAACATAAGTATCTTTCCCCTCACCCCCAAACATCAGTGCACCTCCAGTATAAGGATCCAGCACATTTTCAATGCTGTTTCCAACCATGATGTCGAAACCAGAAGATCCGTACATTTCTATCACTGAGTTGGTGTTATTCATCATCATCACTTGGCCCTGGTAGTCACAGAAGACTCTCTCCTTTGAATGTTTGCTTTTATAATGGAAACACCCTTCGAATCCATCAAAATCAGACTTAGGTACTCTAGTTCCTTCTGAATGAAGTGACCACGTCTGTTGCTGAGAATCTAGCGGTCTAGCTTCCCGTTTTCTGTAATCAACAGTTAACGGCAGCTTTAAAGAACCGCCACAACTGCTGATGTTGGTCACTAGTTGAAACGTTATTCCATCACTGGTCTGGACCTGCAGGTGCTGATACCTCCTTGAGTCAAACCAGTTCTGAAAAACAACATCTTTTGTGCCATTTACTGATAGTATGACATGCTGACCTTCACAAGAACATGTTATGGACTGATATTGTTCTTTCAGGAAGAGGACATCCATGGCTAGATCTGGTGATTGGTTGTTGATGGTCTTTAATCCTTGCCCTGGTGTGACAACGTACCAGTCCTCTCCTCCTCTGCCCTGAAGAAAATCACTTCCTCTTCCTGGAACGATTGTGTTGCGTTCCTTATTCCCCTGGATGACATCATTAAACTTCGATCCTCGAACCTCTGTCACACTGTGAAGGGCCTCGTCCTTCTCAAGGTCCACCACCAGTGCAGACGGGGAGTTGCTGTAGTCAATACTGTGACTTCTTATGCACTTGGTGAATGGGTCAGTCTGCATGCAATCAGCCTTGTTATCCGAGATCGTGAAAGTGACCAGATCCTTTTGTAACGACAAGCAAGTGCCTGTCTGCCTCTGATCGGAACCAGTTCACTAAAATCACTTCACAGTCATCATAGACAACTGTATCAACATAAAAAGGCTTCAGAATAAGGTTATCCCTGTCCACTCTGACTTTAAATGCATGAAGATTTGCCTCTATCATGGCCAGGTCTGTTTCATTGTAACTGGAGTAATTTTCAATCAACACTGAAGATTTTTTTCTGTCTTTAACCATGTAAATGTCCTCTCCTTCTCCACCAATCAAACGGTCTCGACCTCCCCCTCCATCTATCAAATTCTGCTCTGTATTTCCTTTTAGTGTGTCGTTCATATGGACGAGCCAAAAATATTTGTCACATTACGAAAGAGTGGCTGTGATGCGTCCACTGTCTCACCATGGGTTTTAGACATTTTGTTAATTCCTCTGGCCACCAGATGGACAGAGGAAACCACAGTGGAGGAAATCTCAAACAAGACTCCGTCTCCTGACATCATGTTCATGTGACGGTACACTTCCCCTAAAAACCAGTTTTGGATTGTTACTGTATGGCTGTTCCTGGTATGTTAATACAACATCATTTCCTGATTTAGACACAGAAATGTCACTGTAATCAACGCTAAAATGAAGTGAATCTGTTAATTTGGAAGGATCGTAGTTGTTGATGATTGTTTTCCCCCCGTTGTCAGGGATAATGTATGTGTCTTTGCCACCAGAGCCCACTACATAGCTTTTTTGGGGTCCAAGAAAGAATATGTCATCGCCTGGTTCACCATAAAGCTGATAATAGTAACTTAACATGATTTCAATTACATCTTTGTCCTCTGCTTTCTGAACAGCAAAAAAACGATTTGACTCTTTATTGCCTTTGTATGTCCCATATCTTGAATATGCCACAGCTTCATATCCTGAAACCACTGTCACAGAGCCAGCTGGTATGAACATGAGCACTTTTTTCTTTAGCTTCTTGTACTCCAATTGATGTGACTCTCCAAGGCCAAGAATAATGTCTTTACTTCCCTCTGTGTCAATATCCCAACAACGTTTGCCAAAACTTTCATCACTAGATACAAAATAATTCATGCAGAATTCAGACTGACCCTGGTCTGCGAGGCAAAAGCTTATAGCTCCTCCATTCCAAGAAGAGTCACCACCACTAAAATCGATGGCACTTGTTCCATCTTCCTCCTTTGTAACTTTATAATACTTGTGATAGTCTGATATCTGTGCAACAAGTCTACGTCCTTCCTCAATTTCCTCGTAATGCCAATCATAAAAGAAGCTTGCCACATTAATTGCAAAGTGCAAAAGCCCTTTCCCAAAGCCAACAAAAAAAGCCCTTATTTTATCCAAAACTCCAGCATCCTTAGGGAGGCTATCAAGTTCATTCTGGATACCCATATAAACATCATCAATCACCATCCGGACTACAGATAGAGCTAGAGTTACAGGCACTATAAATGGTGCCAGTTCAGGTTGAACCATTTCAATAACATCCAATTCAACCATTTCAAAATCTAAGACTGCATCAATAACTCCTAACGTGTCACCTCTTTTCAGGTCTTGCTCAATATTGTATATTCCAAATCCAATCCCCACTACTGGTATAACTTTCAAAGCGCCCTTCATTACAGGGCTTTCCATAACTGATACTACAGCTTTGGCGACCCTGGTCTCTGAAGACAGAGCTTGTTCTGCAACCGTAGCCATGGCCATGCCTGTTACTCCGTGCATTGTCTGTAACGTTGCTACTACACCATCCTTAATGTCTCCCTGTTCAAAAGCACGAACAGCTCCTTTCATCCCTAGCATGAGGCCCATTGTCGCAACAGCAGTCCCAGCACGCTCTACATGCTTATTGACTTGATGGGAGGAGGGTGAACCAGGCATTTCCAGGTCACGAACTGCTGCCTCAATGCTCTTCAACATTTTTTCATTGTACTGTTGACTCTCTGGATGTAAGTCCACCCTGAACTCAGTAGGTTCAGCAGTAACATCCTCAGACATAAGTTGACATATGAATTGTCCATTCTCCATCCTGGCACTACCCTCCTTGAGGTGTAGTCCTGCCAAATTATCACCATACTTTTCGTTCAATTGACTGTGGATCTGTTCAGCAAATGATGCCGATGCTCTGGCGTAATATGATGACAGTTTGATGGAGATCTCCGATTCTGAGGCAGAATTCAAGTCTCGTAATGTTACATAGCCATCATCCGAGCCTCCTAAACTACCAGATGTTGGTGGCCTTTCACTATCTCCGGATGATGCTGACTGCTGTTCAATTTGATTTTTGAAATTAGCGTGATCATTTAGGAAAACTGTTTTTTCTTCTGAATTCCCTTCAAATACCCTGTTTTCTACTGCCACATCATACATGTGAGATGGTACATCATTGTTACCAACAGTTTTTGACCACAACAAGAACATTTTGGTTTCTTTTCTTAACAGATTTTCAAGGTCTTTTGTTAACTCTCCTTCAGTCCTAGGTCTAAAATGATTCTGTAATTTGCTAGAGTCTTCAGGTGTGGATGAGCCACTAAAACCACGCCTGCTTGGGTCAATCCAAGTATCTCCTCCTGCCATTGGATTGTCCTTGAAAAAAAAATTCAAACCTGTCTCTCGGATATTATTGTTTGTGCTTTGGATTGTGTCTAGGGCCATGAGGACCAGAGGCAATGTCCGAAAATTTCTGGCCGACTCAGAAATAATGGATGCTGTTAAATATGTGTTGTACCAGGCCTCTGCAGACAGAGATGGGTGAGTTGTGTGTTCTCCTCGAAAGGTATCTATCACATATTGAACATAGCTCTCTTTTGGGTTCTCTACATTATTTTTGAGGACATTTATCCGTATGTCTTTGTAATTATGTTTGCCTACCTGCTTCATAATACAGTCCTTAACCTCACTAATTTTAACCTCATTTTGTCTTTGATTGTTGTCAAGCTTTTTTCCAACTGGATACACATACAAATTTTCGGGATCAACCACATATATCCAGTCATTTACCATCAAGTATGTGAGCTGACCTTCCCCAGTCTTTGCATAGTGGTGAATGACATTCAAAATATCCTGCCCTGACGTAATCTCATAACAATTAGAAAGAACGTCTCTTAGTTTCTGCTCATCCACTATCCACTTTATATTGCCATCTTCTTTTCCTCCAATGACATAATTTCCTTTAATTTCTTGTACATTGTTGGTGTCAATTTTGAGGGGAATGGGATGGTCTGAGTGAAACATTCCCCAGGTCATTGCCTCAAGTTCGTCAGAGGCATACTTTATACGCTTAGCTTGATTTTGATCAAGATTCTTGTAAACCTCACTGTCAATAAATCGCCGTGGATGATCTGGCCAGCTGTCTCTGTACTTCAGAAAACGTTTTTTTGGAGTCTTTTCCAACAGCAATCTGCCGCTGTTCCTGGCAAACTGTTTGCCCAGACTCTCTCCAACCAGGAAGTTTCTTTCACTGGTAAAAATGGCTTCTCCTTTGTTGCCTGTCTGATCCCTAATGACTACATCTCCATTCCTATCAAGGGTTGCCACAGTTTTCTTACTGTCATCTTTATGTCTAATTTCTAGTCCAGTTGGGGTTATTTCTAGGGTGATTTTCTCTCCTGTGTGCCTGACCTGGAGTTCAGCATTCCTCAGGTGTAGCTCTGTGTCGATGTGGACAGTATCATGGAGCTCCCTCAACATGGTTTCAGTGAATAGTTTATCTGCTCCAACCTCACAGGCCACCACACTTATCGTTTTGATTTGGTTGCCAACCCTGAAGGTTCGTCCAATGATTTCAGCCACACCTTTGCCATTGTAGCCCGCCAGTCTCACCTCTCCTGTGCTTTCTCTTATCCCGTGACCTACGAGTACCAGTCTGCTGTCCTCTGACAGAGGCACCGAGTCACCATGAATCAGTTTGGGATGTTGATGCTCATCGAGAACATAGATAGAAGTGACAGCAGGGTGCTTCTCATATAGATATTCAGCAGCTTTTCTAACGACAGGATCATCTTCCATTATGAGGATCTGCTGGTTGTCATACTGTGTAGTGTGATCAACTGGTCTCTTTGAAATGTGATACTTAGAAACCGAGTCAGCTTCATTCATGACTTGGTAAATCTGGTGATCCTCCTGGCTAGTTTCCAAGACCGCTTTAATGCCACGGAGCATAAAAACCCTAATGAAGTCATGTTGAAAGGCTGTGGTCGTGTTGCCATCGAGTGAGAAAAGTGGAGCTGCTGCCAGCGATCGTGTCAACATTAGCTCTGCCAGTGATGAGCCGGCATAGCCAGACACGGTATGTCCATCTTGTGAAACACTTCCAAATATCTTTACCACTGTGTAGCTGTCTGCTTCTGGTAGACATGAGTCATTGTGTAAACAGGCTTTACTGACTATTGTTGAATAATGAGGATCCATGTTGTGTTCCTGGTGGACTCTATCGTATGTCAACTTTTCTTCATCAGTCATGACCAGAAGTTTTATGCTATAGCTGTGCGAGATCTCTGAAGCACTTAGCAGCCAATCTTGAATCTTTTGTCCATCAATTTGTGCCAAGAAGGTGTCAAATTCCTGAAACAATAAAACAAACATCAAATCTCACGAAAGAATGTGACAATCAGTGAATCATTTTCTATTTCTTGATTACAGTTTATTTTCCTGTTTTTGAAATGTGTGACTCACAGTTTAGTTTAGCTAGTTTTAGTTTTTAGTTTGTCCAGGAGTATTGACAGACAGAGTGGGGGAGGGGGGTATCTACATATCAACAAATACCAAGAATATTCTCTCATAATTAATGCATTTTTTCTGTCGTAAACTCTGGAAGAATTTACGTATGTTACCTTAGGTATCTTGATTTGTTTACTGTTATCCCCTATATTTGTTATCCCCTATATTTCTTTAGATGCTGCTCTTTCTTAGGCCTTAGCATGTTGAGTCACACAGGGTGAGGCGCCAAGGTGTCTGGGTGCATGTCTTGTCAATAGTCGCATATCATATGCTGGGAGGACAGGCTGTGCCTAATCTATCTGTTGGGAGAACGACTGGTGCCTGGTAATGCAGGCCACAAGTCAGGTCAGATCATAACACAGTCGCCCAAGAGCCGGTACCATCCAGAAAGCCTCCCCATTACTTCCTTAAGCCACGTGTACCCAGATATCGGCTCCGTGCAACCTTGTGACCTCACTGGTTGTGTCAATGCTTTTCGTCAGCTTCTAGTCCTTCCCCTAGTAGATAGCGCTTTTGCATATTCATCCCTTTATTGTTTCCTTTAGCTATATAAACTTTGCCCTGATGCTTCTATGGCAGAGATCCATATGCTTTACCCATGAGTGCGTATCTCTCCTGAGCGCTCAGTATTGTATTATATAGGATTGCATTGTATTGTATTGTCTTCTGTGTGCTAATAAATGTGCTCATGTAATTCATGATTGATTTAAAAGGACTTCTGTCTCGATCTAAGTTTATTCAACATAAACTTAGTAAAGTATTTCAATACTATGGAAGTTTTTATTGGACTTCCGTAATCCGTAATCCACAAGAGGCAATCTCCAAATATGTACCACAATCCACAAATATTTCAGTATCCACAAACAATACCTTTTCACTTGTAACTTGTAAAATGATATCCAAATGAATTTCAATGACTTGCAAAAATGCATAACTAATGCAGAACAAATTTGTAAGGGATGTAAGGGATGTAACAAATGGATCGAAAAATAAATGTATGTATTTATATGTATGTATTTATATTTATTTATGTATTTAAATTTTAATTCCAGAACATTTGCAGATCTAAATTTTGCATGTGAACATGTGTTTTTACATTTGTGGATCCCAAAACAAATTTGTGGATTTTTGTCCAATTTTGTCCTGTAGCAGCTCTGTAAAAACGAGATCCACAACTTGAATGGGCATCTACCATTGGTAGCCAGTAGGTGACGATATGCATCTCCTCTTAGCTCAGTTCAAGTTCAACCAACGAAGATGCATTGTAGTGCACACTGGACATTTCTTTCAGGCAGAGATCCAGAAATGGAGTTGTAAATAGTTGGAGAATTTCTATATTGTGGTTTGATATTTTTAATTGGATCATTATGATGTGGTGTGTCTGTTGTTATTTGTGTGCTTTGTAAAGATTTCTTATCAATGAGGCATAAAATCAGGAATCACCAGCCTGCTGGCCACGGCTGGCTCTTCTCAGGCTCAGACTAGTGCAAAATCATACTCAGTAGTCAGAAATTGATGGAGATCATGAAAATGGAAGTCAGCCCCACTGGACTAAAACTCAAGACATTTGTTGAAATATACAATGCCCTATTGATATCATAAAGGTTTCCTGTACAAACAACAATACACATGTACAATACAACATATGTTTACATTTTGTCCATACACTGTACACGTTGGGTTGGTGCCTCTGACCGGACCAGAGAACAAACCATTTGAAAACTTGACAGTCTGGTTGAAAACCATTTGTTTGGCAACACATACATGATTTCTTAAGAACATAACTCCATGATGGTAATATACAACAAATCGAAAACATTTGACACGTTGAAACAGCTATTGATGAGCGAAAGGACAGTGGCAACTATGGAAATATTATTTGTCGAGGTACTATTTTCTATTTTCAGTATGTGTGTAGGGGAGTATGTACATTTCTAGTTCCACATATAGTGATGTAATTATTTTAATATATCAACTAGTTTTGATTAGATTGATAAATCAGTGCTTGTTTTTTGTTCAGGACTGGTTGATTTCAACTCTTCCAAATTCATTGCTGCTTCCCAATTCTCAGTAAAATCCACCTACCTGCTCCATTTGACTGACACAAGTTGTAAAATGTTCACAATCTTGAAGGCCATCCAGCAAAGACATTGGTTTGTCATCAGTGTACACCCTAAAAGAAGATTATGGTTAACTTTTGAATACTGTGGAGATCATACAAATTATTAAAATTGAATAAATCTTGTTAAAGGCCACATGAAATCAGGTCAACTACCTCTGAGGCCACATGGCATTGGTGCATGCTAGCCCATTGCTAAACACAGAAACTAATTTCACAGCCAATGTGTTGCCATTCTGTAACAAAGCATCATTTCATGATCCTTATTAGCATGCTAGCTAGCTGATATTCCTCACAGACATTTTACACTCCGATGACAGGCTGGCAGACTCCAGTTCATTATAGGAAGGCATAACCGTCATAGTTGTGTAAGTTCTTCAGTTGCTCCAGATTTGTACATTTCATGGTGCTTATAGTCTACATTCCTTTCATTTGTTTCTGACTATAAGGCTCTTCACAGAGGTTTCCCTACGTTTCTTCTTTCCAAATTATTGTGTATACAATTAGTGTTAGTGCGTCTTAACCACAGATGCTAGTAAATTCAAAATATTCACGATGATGCAAGTTACATGTTAAAATGATTTTGACTACAATCATATTTCACTGCTTCTTTGTTTTTATTGCCCCTTCAAAGGTCGTGTAATCAGTTGCCATCCTTTAGCATTCGGCTAGCATTCACCAACATAATACACCCTCCTGCTTTTCAACTTGCATACTTGCCATCCACATTTTCTTCTTCAGAGGAAAGTGTCATAAACTGAGATGAGTTGACCATTTCATGTGGTCTTTAAGTCAACCACGCAAGTGACCTTTCAAAATGATTGATTTGAAATTGGGGATATCCATTCTCTCCTTTGTAAATTTGTGGCAAAGACAGATTAACTTACCTCCTGCTGGATCTTTGAACTCTGTGCCCATGTACGGATGTGTCCCTAGATGAAATACGTTCCGCATTAACATTTTGATGGACATTACCTTTACATCCAGGCCACCATAGCCTCTCGAATTACGGTGGCCCGTAATTTGACAATGTAGACAGAAATGTTGTGAAGAGGAAGTAAAAATCTTACTTACTGGCCCTTTTAAATGTATATAACATACCTGAGATTGTTGGGTTTCCTGAGGCTTTGATGAGACATGTGTTCTGGCAGTCCTCTCAGGCGGTGCAATGCCGCGATATCAGGGCTCAACTCTTCCCAATCATCATCTTTCAGTTCTGCAAAATGTGAGACACATTTTCCATTTACCAATCCACAGGATCTGATGAACTGGTCCTTGTGCTGTGAGTTCCAACACAGAAACCTGGCTTGGATGTTAGAGGGAGGGTGAGAGTGGGTAATTGTGTAATTGGGGTTATCAAGTGGACCCCTCCCATCACTGATGTTGGATTGAAGTAGACCTGTGACCCCCCTTCCCATACCCCTTCTCAACACTGAAAAGACCTATTCTTGCCTACACTAGACCAGGGATCTGGGCCTATGTGCCATAGAGGGTTGTGAAAGTAAATTTTACAGGGTCAACAGTATGTTGGGTTTTCATTCCAATTAAACTCTACAGCAGATGATATATGTTGATTAGTTCCTCCTCTCAGGTTCGAGGATACTAATCTAGGATACCTCCTTCTTTCAGCAGCCTGTAACAGCAAACGCTGGATCCGCCATTTTCTGGCCATCTGGCCATGCAGGGGTTGAATAAGTATTATGTAAGTGTTGAATAGTTCTTCTGCAACTTCAAATTTTACCAAATTAAATGACTGAAAACCTTTGCATGAGTCAAATAATTGAGTCTTGTCAGTCACATTTTGCTCTGCTTTTTTTGCAATTGCTCTATGTTACAACATGGTGCAACATATGCGATTGGGTTGTGGAATAAGCACTCCTGTTATTGTATGTCTACAAGAAATCTAAGATACAAGATACACAGAAATAAAAAAGAATACACACTGCAAACATTTGCATCTTAAGTCATTAGAGTACTCCATAAATTATTTTCTTATTTCAAGATCCTTTCACTTGTTTAATCTCACCTCATTGGCAGATATTTCACTTCTTTTAGGAAAGATTTTAACACCTAATACTATAGCCTACAGACCAGACGTCCTCATTTTATGTCCATTTACACGACGTCCTCATGTAAATGTCCCTGTTTTTAACTGTGCGATAAAAACAGACCGCAAAGTGAAATCATATTTTACGTGGCAAGAAAGAAATTACAATTGTAATGGTTTGGCATTATAATAAGTACTGTGAAAATATATTTTGAAATTTTTATGAATAACATTAGCGTATGGTTTGGAGAGTGGAGAGGAGGGAGAGGAGGAAGACTGGATAAGAAGAAGAGTGAAGGAGATAGAGGAGGAAAGGTAAAGATATGATTACAGAGCCTGCAATTTATTATTCCAAACAATGTTTTTGAGATAAAATACAAAAATGAGGCAAGCAATGGGAATCTCTTAACCAAAGTATTTTATCTGATAGTGTACTATTTATTAGGAAGGAGAAGAGAGTGATAAGAAAAAATTAAGGGAGTAAAGAGAGAAAAGGTAAAGAGGAGGAAAGGAACAAAGAGAAGGAAGACAAGTGAAGAAAAGAGGAGAATAAAGATTGCAAGAGAAGAAAAAGAGAAAGAAGAGCAGACAGAGGAAGTACCATGGCTCTGCCAATTTAATGACAACATGATGAATTTTCATTTATATGCCCAGGTCAAGACGATCATCTTATTTCTCTATTATGTTAAGTATTTTACATATACTATTGTCTCTGTTTTTTTAAATTTTGCTCATGTTCTCTTCTGCTCTTATTCTACCCAGACTACCAGGGCCACTGAATGGCTGTTCAGATTAGATAGTTCTGTCTTGTCTGTAGTGTTTCTGTAATATAGTTGTTTTCTCTGTCTATCACTTGTTAGTGTTGTCTGTCATAGTGTGTCTGGTAGTGTTGCTTGACTGTCTTTTCTGTCTTGTACATGTAGCTAATTAAATACACTGTATTGAACCATTGTAGTTTGACCATTTTCTTTATTGTGTGTTCCATAGTTTCCATAGCTTCACTCACCATGGTATTGTAAACTATGATTTTCTGACACGGTTAGAAAGTTAATACCCAATTTTCGGCCTGCACCATAGTTTATTAACAGTGGTTAAAACACATGAAACCGGAACTGTCCCCCTTTTTTATTTCATAGATAATAACATTGTATATTTTAATTATATATTGACCGCCGAACTGGAAATGTCCCCGGTTTTCATTTCAGAAATCTGGTCACCTTAGTGTGTGTGTGTGTGTGTGTGTGTGTGTGTGTGTGTGTGTGTGTGTGTGAGAGTGCGCACACATCGCTCCGTGCGCCTCTCATGAATTTGCCGCCCTAGGCAATTGTCTATATCGTCTATGGCAGAAACATCCAATGCATACAATCCATAATACATTCTGAAATTTACAATGCTCTGTAATCCATCTTCCCTGACTGTTTGAGGTATGAAGCCATTTTGATGCACAGGTTTCTCTCCTGACTGCAAGGAATTACTTTCGGTTTGTTTCGTCTCACTTCAGCCTTGCCATGAGATTTGATTCAGTACAGTTAGATATTGATATTGTTTAGTCATGAATGCTCCATGAATCAGGTTTCAGTAAACAGTGGAATGAGCAGATACTCTGTCTAAGTATTCACTTGATTCAGGTTGTTGACTTTGGTTCCTGTCAAGACACTGCAAGTTAAAATGTCTCTTACCGAACTCTTCAGTCAGGCTGAGGAGGCTGAGGAGGATCAGGACCCTCAGGGCCCCCCGGGACCCGTTCTGTCCTGCCATGTGCTAGAATCAATCAATCAATCAATCAATCAATCTGTGAATCAGTGAATTACTCAAATCTAATACGAATCAATTAAGACATGTAATAATAACAATAATAACAACAACATAACTATACTAATATAATACAATAATAAAATATAGAAATTATAATATTATTACCCCGTTATTATTATTATTATTATTATTATTATTATTATTATTATTATATGAATATGCATTTGTTTAATAATTGCATGTATACTTGTAATGATAATACTGAACTAAAAAATAAATTAATATATATAAAAATAAATAAAATAATATTCATAATTATTGTTTACGTTGCATTCTTGCATCTATTTTCCAGCCACTTTGGTTTTCATCTCCACGGCTGAAGTCTGACTGGTTTGTGATAATGGATTTAATCAGATTTCATCCCGTGTGAATCTGACGGTCTATACTGTATTTTGGCGAAGAGGTTCCTGTAATAATACAAACACTCCTGCATCCGAGGGGTTTGGGACACTATCTGGTCTGTCGTCTGTCATTTCAACAGGGAAACCAGTCATTCCCTCTTTGCTTCGACTGTAGCTGAATAAAAGTTGTTTCACGTCGTTATTGTTTCATCATTGAATGACGAAAAGAAATTTACTAATCCTATAATAAATAGGATACTATACAAATTACACACAGCTACTATAGGTGACAGAAAACCCATAGTAATACCATAAGAAATAAAAAAAACTATAAGTAACTATAAACTCTAGTAGGCCTACCAGACATACTGTACGTCACTAGGAATAGGAGTAGGAATATTATAGCGATTATACGGAGAAAGTAAAGGTGAGTGCAGTCAAGGTGAACATTTTCTGAAGACAATTTAACTCAACAGCCACAATTCGTTTATTTGAACATCACGAGGGTTCAATATGGCGTTCAATCTCAGGATTATCACTATAATGTTCCTATAGTATTTCTGTAGTAGGTATTTCTTATTGGATTAAACTAAATCTGTTCTCATGAAAAAAATAAAACAGTTTAAATTAAAACAGTCATTGTAGTTTATCGCTCTCATTGTAGGCTTACTCACCCGACAACGGAATCCAGATTAAAATGTAATTTTGAAAGTGAAAGTTTTCAATTTATGGTGGACATGTGTGGGTGGGTGGTTCTGCCTCCTTTGATATTTTTTCCTTTTTTATTCTTCTCCCACATTTTTGCAATTCCCTGTTAAATGGCGCATGACAGGTACGTGCTGTTTGACAAAATGAGAGATAGATATTGGAGCTGGCTTGTCACTTTAAGAATAGATGGCGGTGCTGCTATCCAATGAATACATATATTACACATAGGAGCATGCTGCTTGCTGCTACATTTTCTTTCTGTTTTCTTAGTGTTTTTCCACCACTTCCTCTTAAACTCGGAGACGGATACGCCACAAAACGAAACTGGCACTTCCGCAGTCTGTTCTCAGAAAAGGACATTTTGAAAAGGACACTGGGGTCACTTCAGTTTTCATCTCCACGGCTGAAGTCTGTTCTCACTGGTACAAACTGGGATGTTGAGTTGTTTGTCTCTCACTCACTCCTGTTTCTAACTTTTATTATTATTTGTATGCCTGTTTTGACGGTATAATGCAGCGAATCCACCAGCAGGTGATTTTAGTGTGCAGGTGTGCAGCGCTGCCAAGTCGCTACAAGTCGCCATATGACGTCATACAGAAACTATTTGCTACAGTCCCCACTCAGCGGAGGGTGGGGGGGGCTACGCTGTGATCACCTCTTTGGGTTAGACATGCATGTAGTGCAAATGTACACGCAGCGGCATCAGACGTGCTGATTTGTCAAATACTACAAATTGCACCAGTGTTCGTGCGTCACATGTAAACCTGGTGTAGAGCTTCAACTCGTTCCATGTTTCTAAGTAACTATTTGTGTTGATTCAGGGTTTTAACTATTTGAAGTGATTTTCTGCACCAGGTAATATCAAATACGATTTCTATATGACGTTTTTATAGATGAGTTGGTTCTACATGCCTTGGGCGAAGTTGACCCCATGCATTTATCATTTTATGTAATATTATTGATTTTTATCATCACTTATTGGTTAGCACTGTCACCTCACAGCAATAAGGTCCATGGTTTGATTTCTAGTTTGCATGTTCTTGCATGTAGTTTGCGAGTTTGTTTCCTCCCACAGTCCAAAGACATGACGGTGAGGTGGACTGGAGACTCTAAATTGCCCATAGATGTGTGTGTTGTCTGTATCTGTGTTCCCCCTGTGACCCTGTCCAGGAATAAGCAGGTATGAAGAATGAATGCATGCATCAACACACAGGGTAAGTGTTGTTACTATCCCTTCTGCCATACTCCAGGGCAAACACTTGTAGAAGCCCAGTTCAGATGTTATAAGAATGATACAAAAAAAACCAAATGGTTGTCCTGCCAGTTGCCAGTGTAGAATAATGACACATACTCAGGTCTGTAACATTAGATTTATTGACAAGTAGATTTAGTTTCATTGTGTGAATTGCCCGATCTGCACAGATGAGTAACATTTGTCATCACCTTCCTGATTTCCTCCACCAAGCACTTGTCTTCCATTTAGCCTGAAATGGCTTCTTAGCATTCTTCATTGAAACCAATGGGCAAGGCTAGCAGTAGTTATTGGCTCCCTGGTTGCGTCTACCATTACCCATTGATTTAAAATGAGGAATGTTAACACAATTTATTCCAGCTACTTGAAGAGCCAATACATAAAAATCACCCCCAGAATGTGGCAGATGCCCATTGATGAAAAATAACGAATTCAAAATGAAATGTCAACATATTCCCTAATTGAAACTTTAATCAGTATGACTCAAATACAGCATGGCAGTGTTTCCTCTGTATATTAATTCAAGAAGGCTGAAAACCAGGTCAAGAAAATGGCAACCCCTGCTAGAAGAAATGTGAAATATTAGAAAAAAATGAAATATTACAATTAGCCCAATATCCACTTAACATAAAAGAGCATAGATCCAATATTTAGAATTACTGTTATATTGTAATTCAAATCAGAAAGAGTTTTAGTACTACATTGTATATTCCAGTAGAACCCAAATAATGGACAGCTGTACAGCTGAACTGTTGCATCATGGGAATTCATGTAAATGTGATAAGGTATTCTGGGTAAGCCTGTATGTCATTGAAGATGATGAACATGGTTGGATTGGAAGTGTCATCGGAGACGCTGTCGTACAGGTCTGCAGCAGAGCCTTTGGAGGGGGGGGCAATTAGGCCCCTTTTTCCCTGAATGAAGTCTCCCACCAGGACCCGGGCCAGGTACATGCGCTTGTGGTGCTGGCTGTCGGGCTTGGCGTAGCCATTTGCCGAGTAGGCAGGGTCCACAGCAAAGTAAGATCCATTGCCATACATCGCACCTAGAAAAATAACAACAGTGTAGTTAGCATTGGTAGGTAGGTAGGTAGTATTAGCAACTAGAAAAAACAGCTTCACACCTTAACTGCAGTTTCTTCGTTTGCGAATGAGTTTTGATGACGTCACATGATGGGAGAACATACTTCTATACATCACTGTGTGTATAGTGTATAATACAATACTGTGCAAAAGTCTTAGGCACTTGTAAAAAATAATCCATAAAGCGAAGATGCTTTCAAAAATAATTAAATGAAAAGTTTCTAAATATTAAAAAAAAAAAATACTATAAACAGCAGTAATGTAAAACACTAATGCAGAAAACAAAAAAATAAACATCTTAGACCAAAGTTATATAAAAAGTCTAGGGTGCCTTTTGTACAGTGCTGTACAAGTATATGTTTAACAGTTTCTCTATCACTGAATAGGTCGGGGGTCACCCTGCCTTAAAGAGCTGCTAACCCTACAAGAGCTTCATAAGTCTGGTTTCAATGGAGAGTTTTAGTGTCCCAAATGTTGTTTCAGGGGCTTTTCACCCTGAGAACAGAATTCTGGGGGGAACACTGAATACTTTTTCGTTTTCTTTTTCGTTACGTTTCGGATTTTTCGTTAATTTCTTGGGCATGAAATGGTCAAATTTAAAGATATTGAATAGCGGAAGCTTCAATACAGATATTAAGTATCAAAAAGTAAGTCTAAAGTGAATCTGAAAACGTTTGCTACACCCAAGTTTCCCATTTGGGATGAAATAAGTCTTGAACTTGAAGACTTTGCTTTCCAAGTGGTCCTATATAGATTAATGTTTCGTCCCAAGCTAGAAAATGTACATGATGTGTTGTGAGTGGCTTTGGTTACCGTGTGCTCCTGCGTAGCTGCGGTTGAAGCCCTGAGTGTTGATGAGATCGATGGAGGTGGAGTTGGTTCCATGGAAGAGCTGCTTCTCATTGTTTGGGTGCTTGTTCTTCTCCTCCAGTCGTTTCTTCATGAGCTGGTAGCTCTGCCACAGTGTCTTGTTTTGGACCCGTTCAATCTGCCAACACGATCAGCGGGTTTACATTCATGGAGACAAGAAATAGATGTAGCCTCTGTCTTCACTCCAACAGCACAGCTTGAAGCAAAATTTCATCACTACCTCACTACCCAGGCTGTAGTCAGCTCCACCAATCAGAAGTAAGGTAACACTAGCCTGTACTCAGCTCAGCCAATCAGAAATCATGTAACACTAGCCTGTAGTCAGCTCTACCAATCAGAAATCATGTAACACTAGCCTGTAGTCAGCTCTACCAATCAGAAATCATGTAACACTAGCCTGTAGTCAGCTCTACCAATCAGAAATCATGTAACACTAGCATGTACTCAGCTCAGCCAATCAGAAGTCATGTAACACCAGCCTGTATTCAGTCTGTTTTGCCAAGTAGAAGTAATAACTTAACACGAAAGCCAATCATAGTCCAACTGCTTATCATTTGATAGACTTTAGGGTTTAGAGGGTATGAAGATACACTTGTAATTTTTCAGGGTGTGAACGTACACTGATGATTTGTGGCATGAATCCAGTCTTTTGCAGTTCCTGTTCCACATTGTTGTATTCCGGGGATCCCTGAATCAAAGGAACCCGCTTTGTGAGGGAGCCTTTCATGTCCTCCCAATCTCCAGGCAGAGTGGTATCATCTGCAAAAAAGTTCACATTTATGAACACAAATCAGTTTCTCTGAAAGCTAGAAACAAGAGCATCTCAACTAGGATTTTTACTTTTTACATACTTGTGCCCCAGCCTGGTTTAAAGTTAAAAACATCAAGTCTTCTATGAACCAAAAGAAAGAATTACTGACAAATCAATCAATCAGTATCAACAAGCAACCTTTCTATGTGTGCTGCTGTCAATAACAACATATTCTTAGTAAACAGGTTAAATAGACATTGAATAAATATAAATGATATTACATTCACTCACCTCTCAGGTCTTTTCTATGTAGTTCCACTTCTTTGTAGTTCCCTTGCACTTTGACTGCATTTCTGTGCATTACATTGGCGGTGTAATCCTCGTTGTTGATCTTGATTTTCACGCTGCGTTTTTTCTCCAATGCCTCCTCGAGGATGCAGTTGGTCAACACGTCAAAAGGCACCAATGCCCTGTTCTGTCTGTGGTCCTGATATTGCCATTCTACCAGTCCGCTCAGCAGTTGGGCCTTCTGCTTCAGGTTGTCTGTCCTCTCTACGTTCTGGATGATGTCCCTGATGGTCAAATCAAAATGTAAACAATTTCGACATTTAGTGATATTATTTATTTGTATCATCACTTATTGGTTAGCACTGTCACGTCACAGCAATAAGGTCCTCAGTTTGATTTCTAGTTTGCATGTTCTCCCCGAGTTTGTTTCCTCCCACAGTCCAAAGACATGCAGGTGAGGTGGACTGGAGACTCCAAATTGCCCATAGATGTGTGTGTTGTCTGTATCTATGTTCCCCCCGTGACCCCCTGTGACCCTGAACAGGAATAAGCAGGTATGGAGAATGAATGCATGCGTCAATACACAGGGTAAGTAAGTGATGTAAGTGAGGTAAGTGTTGTTACTATCCCTTCTGCCATACTCCAGGGCGAACACTCATAGAAGCCCAGTTCAGATGTTATAAGAATGATACAAAAAAAACCAAATGGTTGTCTTGCCAGTTGCCAGTGTAGAATAATGAACATTAGATTTATTGACAAGTAGCTTTAGTTTCATGACTGATTGTGTGAATTGCCCGATCTGCACAGATGAGTAACATTTGTCATCACCTTCCTGATTTCCTCCACCAAGCACTTGTCCTCCATCTAGCCTGAAATGGCTTCTTAGCATTCTTCATTGAAACCAATGGGTAAGGCTAGCAGTAGTTATTGGCTCCCTGGTTGCATCTACCATTACCCATTGATTTAAAATGAGGAATGTTAACACAATTTATTCCAGCTACTTGAAGAGCCAATACATAAAAATCACTCCCAGAATGTGGCAGATGCCCATTGATGAAAAATAACGAATTAAAAATGTCAACATATTCCCTAATTGAAACTTTAATCAGTATGACTCAAATACAGCATGGCAGTGTTTCCTCTGTATATTAATTCAAGATGGCTGAAAACCAGATCAAGAAAATGGCAACCCCTGCTAGAAGAAATGTGAAATATTAGAAAAAAATGAAATATTACAATTGGCCCAATAGTCACTGAACATAAAAGAGCATAGATCCAATATTTAGAATTACTGTTATATTGTAATTCAAATCAGAAAGAGTTTTAGTACTACATTGTATATTCCAGTAGAACCAGTGCTTTAAGTGGGCCGGTACGCACCGGTATGGAGTACCGGCACTTCTCGATTTTAGCCTCTGTCGTACCAGGACTTTTTACGGCGTACCGGGACTTCTCATGAACTCATAGTACCCTGTCCTGTTCTATTTCTCTCTTTGCGATTCGTGATACTCATGCTCCTACGGCTAAACTACATTACCCTGTGTGCACTGGTACGTGCCACACGCCTGCCCCTCGCGAGACGTTCACTCGTAAGGAGGTCTCGCGAGTCGAGTGTGCCGGAAAGGATGTGAAGAAGAAGAGATCTCGCGGACGTTGAATGTCAACATCAACGCGAGTCGAAACCAGTTTGATTTACAGCTTGATTTGAGTCAGATGGTTTAGTGAACCTAGTTACAAATGTTGGCGTGGCTCCAAAAGGGCCAAAAGAGAACCCGGACCGGTGACGGTGAGGATGACACAGGAGGACGGACAGACGTTAATTTTGCAAGTGAAGAGGAGTTGAAAGTTCAATAAAACAATTTTCTTTTTAAAAATCAGCATCATGTTCTAGTATTTGAATATATCACTTAATGATCTGCTGGTACCGACTGCCCACCGCCTAATTTACCTGGCAACAGTTGAATAAGGGGAGTACCGGCACTTATTTTTTTCCACTTAAAGCACTGAGTAGAACCCAAACAACGGACAGCTGTACAGCTGAACTGTTGCATCATGGGAATTTGTGTACATGTGATAAGGTATTCTGGGTAAGCCTGTATGTCATTGAAGATGATGAACATGGTTGGATTGGAAGTGTTATTGGTGATGCTGTCGTACAGGTCTGCAGCAGAGCCTTTGGAGGGGGGGGCGATTACGCCCCTTTTTCCCTGAGTGAAGTCTCCCACCAGGACCCGGGCCAGGTGCATGCGCTTGTGGTGCTGGCTGTCGGGCTTGGCATAGCCATCTGAGTAGGCGGGGTCCACAGCAAAGTAAGATCCATTGCCATACATCGCACCTAGAGAAATAACAACAGTGTAGTTAGCATTGGCAGGTAGGTAGGTAGTATTAGCAACTAGAAAAAACAGCTTCACACCTAGAAACAAGGATTTTTCAACTATCAACTAGGATTTTTACTCCAAAATGCACATTAGTGGATTTTCTCAAGTAGCATTATTCTTAGTCCACATCATGACAAATTGTACATACTTGTGCCCCAGCCTGGTTTAAAGTTAAAATCATCAAGTCTTCTATGAACCAAAAGAAAGAATTACTGACAAATCAATCAATCAATCAGTATCAACAAGCAACCTTTCTCTGTGTGCTGCTGTCAATAACAACATATTCTTAGCAAACAGGTTAAACAGACATTGAATAAATATAAATTATATCACATTCACTCACCTCTCACGTCTTTTCTATGTAGTTCCACTTCTTTGTAGTTCCCTTGCATTTTGACTGCTTTTCTGTGCATTACATTGGCGGTGTAATCCTCGTTGTTGATCTTGATTTTCACGCTGCGTTTTTTCTCCAATGCCTCCTCGAGGATGCAGTTGGTCAACAAGTCAAAAGGCACCAATGCCCTGTTCTGTCTGTGGTCCTGATATTGCCATTCTATCAGTCCGCTCAGCAGTTGGGCCTTCTGCTTCAGGTTGTCTGTCCTCTCTACGTTCTGGATGATGTCCCTGATGGTCAAATCAATATTTAAACAATTTCGACGTTTCATACTAATATATGTTTTCTGAACTGGCACTTCAATTAACTGCACGTACCTTTCTTGGCATTCCTTATTCAAACCAATAGATACTACTAGCCAGAAGCGAGTTCCTAAACCTACAGCCATCAATACTAATAACAATAATAATACTTTTATGTAGCGAAGTCCGTTTTTTTCATTGCTAAGCGAGCTGAGCATTTGCGGATGGAGGTTGAAACTTGTGGTTAGGAACATGTCTCAAGCAGCGGAAGGAGCAAGCGAGTGGTTGTGGATAAGGAGCAGGCCCGGTTCTAGACTGCTTTGGTTGGGGGGGCAATCACAGATTTTGGTTGGGCAACTTTTTATTGACATCACAGTATGTTGTACTACAGTCTACAAGGTGTTTTCCTTATTTAAATGTTATTACTACAGGCAACATGCATAAACTAATTATGAACTATTATGAACTATAGACAGGGGTGCACATAACTTTTTTAGTGAGTTACTCAGGTGAGTACCAGGAGATAATGTTTGGTACTCACCCCATATGTAGCATGGTTTTAATAAGTGCAGTCTTCCTCACTGTCCTCCTCAGTGTTGCCCCCACTGTCCTCTGCTTCAGCTTCCTGCATGGTAGATGATGAAGATGCTGCAGATGCACCTCCCTGTCCTTGGTTGAGCCTCCGATTAGCTGTCTCCATCCACAGGTCAACAGCTGGCTTTGGGTCAAATGTCTCTGTGGTCTGATTTGACAGGTGAATGTGCATCAGGGCTGAGAGACGAGCATGTGACAGACGAGATCTGTACTTGGTTTTTATTATGTTGAGATGTGAGAATCCCCTCTCACAAGCTGCACTGCTTAAAGGCAGTGTAAGAGACAGCTTAACCACCTTGTTGATGTTGGAGTAAGCATCTGGGTTACTTGTATTTACTATTTGGACCAAGTCATACACAGAAGAGGCTCCCAGGCGTTTTCCTGCCTGCTTTAAGCGCATCCATTCTGTCACAGTGGTGTCTTTGTCAAGTTGCAAGGTGGCCTCATATTTCTTAAGAATGCTGCAAACTGTTGTGTTTCCAAAACTGTGGAGGTCTTGCATTTCTTGAGGCCATGTTGAAGGATCAAATACTAAGAAATGATCACATGACTTGAGGGAGTCATATCTGATTTCAAACTGTTCAATTAACCCCCTGAGTAAGTTTGTCTTGTCTCTGTCAGCATCAGCATTAGAAACAGTGTGTGCCCTGTAGTGGCCTTCACCATCAAGCAGAAGTGTGAACTGTCCAATGGCCACCATGAGTTCATCCTTACATTCTCCAATGGTCAGCTTTTCCTTCTGAAACCTAATGGATGTGGTCTTCAAAATGTTGCCAATGTCAAGCATGTTTGACAGAAAGCACTGAAAACGCTCTGTGCAGATATGCTGCAAGTCACTGTTATCACTGGTAGCCAGTTGCATTTTAATGGCTGGCAATAGTCTTGATATTTTTAACAGTGTTTCATGCCTCCATGCAGACCATCTGATATTATGAAACTTACCCAGTTTCACAAAGGAGATCCCATTTTCTTCACACAGCTTCTTCAGTGCAGCAGTTTTTTTTTGCTCCACCTTTTTGTAAATAAAACTGCAGCAGCTTGACCACAGAGCGATTAAATGTCTCACAGTAAGGAACGTTGCGATCAGCTGATTTTGCGCAATTCTCCAGTGTGTGTGCAGTGCACAGAATGTGCACAAGGGAGTCTCCAACCGCAGCAAGTTGCCGGAGTTTTGGCACAACGCCATTGTACATACCGACGTTGACAGCAGCCCCATCTGTGCACACAGCAACCAACTTTGTTGTCCAGTCATCCAAGCCTGTGTCCTGGAAAAGTCTCACAAGTCCGTCTGTTATGGCCTGTGCGGTTCGGTCAGCACCAAGTTCAATCAGTCCAAGAAAGTCCGAGGTAAATTCTCCGTTGCTGGACACAGACACAATGTAAACAATTTCCTGCTCAGTTTTTGTGATGTCCTCAGATCCATCAAAAAGCAGCCCCCAAAATTCAGCACACTGCAACTTGGCTCGTAACTTCGCACTGATGGAGTGAGCGATGCTCTGCATGATCCGTGTGCCCCCTTCACGTGAATGATATGCACCTCCGACATTCACTCCTAGCCGCTTCAGTAACGGAATATCCTCAGAATATGAAGACATGGGACGTGCATGTTTAGCTTTATGGAAGGCGAGGAGAAAAATATTAAACAGAGCTTGCCGCTGTTCTTCATCCAGCTTGTCTCGCCATCTGGCAAGTGGGCGACTGGACATTTCTTCTTGGCTAGCTTGTTTATTAGCAATGGCTTGCGCCACATTCATGTGCTCCTTGCTCTTTTCATGTTTGTCAAATAAAGGATGGTTGAAATTCTTTGAGCCTTTATAAAACGCACCTGTTTTGTCTGCTAGATGGGGATGCGAGTGGCAAATCTTGCACCACATTTCAGTGCGCTCATCGTTAGCTTCAAGCCACGGCACATCTTGTAGCCACTTTTCCGAAAAAAGTCTTTTCTTCGGCTCCGGCTCCGGTTGGCGTTTCTTTGTAGGTGGCGAAACGCCAAAGAAGCTGCTTAATGTCTGTTGTTTTTTGGACATCTCCGACAGTAGTTGACAAGCAACATGTGTAGATGAGATATGTGGTGTTGATAACGTAACGGTCAAGTACGCAAAGGCGCGTAGTGACACAAGTGACGTTACGCATTCCTGATTTTTGTCGCGCATGCGTACCTGCGTACCAGTTATGTGCACCCCTGACTATAGACATGAACACATTATTATGAACTATATACATGAACACATTATTATGAACTTGTGGGGGTTACCCCTTAAGGACTCTGGATTATAATTAACTTTGTCACATTGGTTTTATACTGGAGCAAGGCTCCTTTAAGTGTTTCTGGTAGATGATGTCATGTTAATCGTAGTGGCTCTACCTGTGTTTGTCACAATAGACCAATTATATCTCACCAGTTTCCACTCTGTTTTCACTTTTTTCCCCTGTCCTTTTCTAATGCTGCTTTCCAATAGTAAACCCCATCTTGGTAAAAACAATATCTCTGTCATTTGTGCTGGAAAAAAACTTGCAACAGTGGAAGCAGAATCATGCGTCTAGTCTTGTCGAGTATTCCAGACACGGCCGTGACCCATACCAGCTTGGCTTCAACGAGACATTTGGCTAAACATTCGTTTAGAAAATGAATTTAATATTGGTTGGGATAGTGCGCTATTATTTAACTCACTAGGGTCAATTTAACTCACTAGGGTCAGTAGCAGCACTGCTAACTGCACGGTGTTGGTGTGAGGTGGGTGGGGAAGGTGAGCTGCTTGAACTGGGGGCTTGATGCGAGGGAGCCGGCAGTCCCGGAGCCAAGCTAGCAGCAGCCGCAACAGCTTTACTTTGCTTTGGTTTAGGAAAAAAAATCAGTGCATGATATCTATTCAGTTTAATAACGCTGTAACGTTACTTAACCCGGTAATGATAATGATAGCTTCAAGAACGATGTTGAAATTAACCAACTGTCTGAAAAGTTGTACTTCGGTGAGCCTGGTAGCTAACGTTCGCCAAGTAACGTTAACGTTAACCTAAAACCACCTACAGCAAAGCTCCTAATGCAGTGCAACACTACAGCAAACAATAACAAACCGATAATAACAACTACACATGCAATTAATCAGAAATATTAAATCAAATTATTTTTCATTTACTACCAAAAGTGTACTCAAGTTCTTCTTTACAAACTAATCTCTCAAGTGCGACAGGCTGTGACAAATGCATTGTAAAAGTGACAGTGAAGGTTCGTTGTCTCCGAGTTTTATACTATCACACTAACCAAATCAGGACTACGGCACAGTTACGGCCATTACACTACAGGGGTGATTTGTTTTGGTTTAAAAATGCGCAGAACAGATCCGGGCCCGGCAGGGACGCTTGGCGTTGGTGGGGCAGGCAGAGCATTTGGTGGGGCATTGTCCCCCCGTGCCCATGCCTAGAACCGGGCCCGATAAGGAGGAAGCATGCTAGCTGGGGAGTACGCTAAGGTAAGCGCCGTTGGTTTGAGTGTTGTTGAGTGTGTGTAGTACTGTGTAGTAGTGCGCTTCATAGTGTAGCAGTGCGTCTCATAGTGTAACATTGTGTGGAATAGAGTAGCGCAGCACTGTGTGGCTGTATTTATGGGATTGTACTGTACTCGTACTGTGGTACTGAGGGGGGTCTGTACTGCTAGCTAGGAAAGTGCCCATTAGTCAAGTATAGGCATGGTGGCACATGGGAAGTTGTGAGGTGGTGGCATAGAGGGGGGTGTTTCCAGGACGCTGGAATACACCGCTGAGCCTTCTTGAGATGTCATGGGCTCAACTCAACGAAACATTGGTGAAGGAAGGTGCCCACTTGATAACCCTAATGACGTGCCGCATACCGATGTTGGTTAGGGGAGGTAACTGGCGAATGGTGCCATCTGAGGAATGATTCGGTGTGACGGTGTAGCCTGATGTCTGCTACGGTGTTGCATCTGATGGTGGTTATATCATTCGTATTTTTCATCTGAATTGGGCTTCTACAAGTGTTTGCCTTGGATTATGGCACAAGGGAGAGTAACATCTTGTCCTGTGTATTAATGAATTTATGTAGAACCAAAAACTGTATTTCAAAGCAGAATCACGGCAACAGTAAATAATAGCCAATAACTTTTACAAATAAATCTGACATTAAAGCTGCACTAGGCAGCTACGTTTTTTTTTTTTACAAATTTTCTGTAAAAACACACCCATATTGTGTGTGGTGTGTTGTATGTGTATGTTATGTTGTGTGTGTATGTCCATCAAATGTCCTATGCACTGTAAATCCTTTGGTCATGCGTACTCACTTTATGGCCGACTCGGCGGTGAACACGTCCCGGGTCAGGCCCTCCAGGTGAATATGGGGCTCCTGGTCCCCCTGCCTCCTCTCCAGGCGGATGCTGACAGTGAGCCTCCTCTGCAGGGCCTTCAGCTCCTCCCCGTCGGCCTCTGACAGCTCACTGATGTAGGGGTTGGTGATCGTCCTCTTTGCCTGCTCGGCCACTATCAGCTCCACAATCCACTGCTTAGCCTGACTGACATCCTGCAGCAGGGGTGGGGGGGGGGTGTCATAGACAAATAAATAGGGGACAAATCAAGAAATCAAGTGAAGTGAGTGTCAAATCAATAAATAAACTAATCAATCAAACAAAAATATGGAATTAATGATAAAGAATCACTTCATTATGAATCATCGATGGAAGCCATTAAGGTTTTGGGGTGACTTATAGACTTGCTATCTATAAGATAACAAATTAATGGTTTTGCTGAGATCACAACTTTTGTCCCATGACTGTTGCCTTCATGAGAGCCAGGCCATGTTAAGCTTGATAGTGCAGCCAAAGTGTAGACAGCGGAAATGGAATTGACAACATCAGAAGATCATGAATATATACGGTCGGTGTCATTGTACTGTATTATCCTCAGTATTGTTTTGTTTTATTCTTTTCTAGATCGTATTTTTTTGCAGCTGAAATTACCCAATTTCCCCATGGGACTCAATAAAGTTTCAAGATCCCCTGTCTCTGGAAACCTTCTCTCCCATATCTCCTTCTTCATGTTTACTATGTCTTTATTACAGAAAACACTAAGGGTGGATTGTCCAATTTCTTTTAAAAAAGCAAAATAAAACTAAATAACCTCGGTGTTCGCAGCACACAGCTGAAACACGGCAGGCTCAAACTCCTCCCCCTCCAACACCAAGCCTTTGTCGCTGGGTCGCTCCTGACTGGCTCCATTAAAGAAGGAAGTGATGGTGTCTGATGTAGGAGAAAGAAAAAAAAAAAAAACATAATAAACTTTTTAAACATTAATGTTTGTCATTTTGATTGTCAAGTAAAAAAAGGAAGGTATTGTTACCTAGCCTTGTGACTTGATGCTCAGTCTGAAAATTATAACTACCAAGCTGGTGAAATGATTTACGTCCCAACACAAAGAGAAAAGTTAATGTGATGTATGAGACATTAAAATACAAATGGCATTTTAGCTGTAACTTAACTTCTGTAACTGAGGTAAAAGATATACGCACAGCCAAAACAAATTACAAATGAAATTACCAAGAATTTCATTGCACAGGATCATTATTATCGGGGACCCGTGTTTTCACCAAATCCGGGACTTCATTTGTGCTGCAGTTTTTACTTCACAAATGACGTTGTAAAGACCATCACACCCGTGGTCTTGTGTTCAAATCTAGCTTGGGATCTTTGTCGCATGATGAACTGTATCTATATAGAACTTACTACCAAAAAGCTTTGAAATACTACTACTAAACTAGATCTGGTCTTGTGGCCAGAAGGTTGTCGGTTTGAATCCACAGACTGTCTGGAAGAATCTGGGCTCAGCCCCCAACTGGAGCTGGTCCAGTGGAGCTGCTTGGAGGACACCAGTAGAAGACTGGTTGTACTGGGAAGCTCCCAGGTCTGAATGAAGGTGTGTGCTGTTTGAATGTGAGGCAGGACGGCACAGAAAAACCCTTCCCTGTATATGTCAAGGTTTAAAACAAATAAGAGGTATTGAGGGAGACTTCTTACCTGAGGACTGCTGGGATTGGCTGGGGGATTGTCTAGGTGGTGGTTGTTCAAAATCACTTGCTTCATGCTGGACGTTTCCCTGAGCCTGACCTTTGAACTCCCTGGTGAAACACTGACAAACAGAAAGAGGGAAATTACTTCTTACCAACTGAAACAAACCAAGCCATGCTCCTTTCTAAAGAAATTTAGTGAGTGGTGACACCAAGACCAATTCCTGTACACTAGGTGAGGTAGTGGTTACCAGGAGTACCAGGGCTCAAGCCTCTCATGTCACCAAGTGTCTTCCCTACTAAAGTGTCCTTGAGCAAGACACTGAGGCCCAGATTACCTAAAGGCTTGCACAGGGAAGAGTGTGTTGTATCCAAATCAAAATGCCACTAACATAACTCATTAAGTGCAATGAGTGGAAAGTGTACCTAATGGTGCTGGTCAGAAAATGAAGCCACTCTGTGTCTGTCATGTGATTATATGTACACTCTTTAGTTTGCCCACATATTTTTGGAGGCAAGGCCATGCAAATTGAAATCACGCCCAATTCCCTAACACTTCACTTCACAATACCAAGCCCCAAATTACTGTAGTGCATATAAGATATTTGGAAAGGTGCCATTGAGACTTTGCGTTCAGCTTGGCCATTCAGAACGGCTGCAATTATTCCTGAAAGACACAGGCATCGTCACCAGCAAGGGAGAGGATTCATCTTGGGTTTAAATTATATACAAACACATTTTGCTTCACAAGTAAGTTGTAGCTTATAAGGAAGAACTAACACAGCTATACTATAGACCAGTGGCGCCGGCCGGTGATTGGCTGACTAAGTGGGGCGGGTCATGACAGACACGGAGATCATAGAGTAACATTGTAACCGACTCCAGTGCACAAACAAATGTGACATTGGCGTATGCTCTCTTATGCCATCTACTGACCATGACCATGTTTGTTTGAATGGGGTTAAATGAGAATGGCCAGGGCATTCTGCCCAGCGCCCCAAATGCTATGCTAGGTGGCAATGCATGTCAATGTAGTGTGTGAGGGACGTACGACTCGGCGCCCCAGAGCAACAGAGACGGTAATGAAGTCCGCAAACCAATTATTCAGCATACATGTATTGACTAGAATGAATTATATGAATTATAAATACAATCTATGAAATGTGTTCAGATAAAAATATGTATATATTTATAAGTATTTATTATTATTATTATTATTATTTTATTTTTTTTCTCTCCATCCAATCAAGTGGGGCGCCGCCCATAGCGTCCCTATGGACGAGCCGCCACTGCTATAGACTAGAGAAGAAAGGCCTGACTACCTCTTGTTTTAAGTCAGTAGTGTGGGGTGTCATTTTGGTTGCCCTCTCCAAAACATCTGCATCAGCCCACATTCAAATTCTGACCATCAGGGACAATTTTGTCCAAGCCCTGTCTGATAATTGGTAACCAAGGACTGGTAAGTCTGGGAATTTATCACAAAAGCTATGTCATCTAGTGGTTGTATTTACATGTGCATACATTTCTAGTATGGGTGACTACAGTGGGAATTGAACCCTTAACCCTGGCAGTATTAGTGCCTTGCTCTACCCATTTATCTACACCACTACTACTGGAAAACTTGAAAGATGCTTTAAAAGGTATCAGGATAAATCCAGGGTGTGTACTCACAGACTGGTCTTGGATATTTCCCTTCCTGAGAATAAACTTCAGACCCTCTGGTGCGGTCAAGACTCGTTTATGCTCAACCCTCCCAAACCTAGAACCAATAAGACAACACTTCATTAATGATGTCATCACATGACAAAGAATTGCATGGCGGGTTTGTGGCAGATCGTCAGGTTGTTGGAGGACCGATGTCAGTGTTTGTGCTAGGTGAGAGATGTCGTGGAAATTGCCTGGAAGCACTCAGGACTAAAACAGAATAATACACAAAACACTGATAGGTTGAAGTAAATATATTGTATACAGATATATTGGAGAGAAATACCTTGAACCAGGCCCAACAGTAAGTCAGAACCTCTGCATGGTCTCTCTCACCGAACATCAGCAAACTATAATCTTTATAGTTTCTTTAGGAACAAAGAAGTCTCCTATGATTGGTTCACATATGCTTAGATAACATGTTTCATCCTAAGGATCCTTTTAAGGATCTACACATAGTAATGGTCTGGTCAAGTTCAGATTTATGACTTCCTTGCTGGGGCCTCACTGGCTCAATGTGCAGTACACAGACACATGTACATGGCACGTGACATCACAGTATCAGTACAACCAGACACAGAATGATTAATGATAAATTCTAATATTGTGTACAAATTTACTTTCACAGAGAAAGTGTTGCTGTTTGTCTGTGCTCAGCTCTATCAAGCAGTCAAATAATTATTTTGTCATTTGTTTATCTTCAGTCATCTTTTTTATTAAGTATAAGAAAAAGAGTAGAGACAGACTATTTAAGGGATTTCACCATACAATCCTGTGTATGGCATGCTCCTCAAACTATGGTAAATGGCTGCATTTATATAGCGCTTTTATCCAAAGTGCTTTACAATTCACGGCAGTGAGCTACCATGCAAGGTGCTGGCCTGATCATCAGAAGCAATTTGGGGTTCAGTGTCTTGCCCAAGGACACTTCGACATGTGGAGCTGGGGATCAAACTGCCAACCTTGTGATCAGTGGACAACCTGCTCTACCACTGAGCCACAGCCGCCCCCCAACTATGCATCGATTAGTTAAAATCCTTTGCATTGATTTGTTGGATGTTGAAGGGAGAGGTACAGAGTGGATTTACAGATAGATCTACATTTTTGTTCAGCCTTATGAAACTCTGTAATCATTATTTTTTACATTTCGGACATGTATGGTGCTTATTGCCTATATTGGTCTTGAACAGTATTTGTTCTAGTCTTGGTCATTACTTGGTCTCAATCCCCTTTAGACCTGGTTCTGGAATTGACTTGGACTCGACTGATGTGGTCTTGACTACATCAATAATTGTTTAACTCCACAAATCGTGAGTCAACACCCTAGATGTAGTACAAGGAAGGTAAATAACTGAATTACTGGAGTCCCATACCTATCTGCTTTCAGCAGTTTCGGCAGCCCACCAAGAGCTCCCCTGTGTCCCCTCTGACCTCCTCGAGATTCTGTTTCTCTCCCGCCAGCTCCTCCTCTCTGGCTTTGATGTCCACCAAGCCCACTCTGACCTCTTCCCTGATACCCACTAGGAGGAGAAAAATAGGATCAAGCAGTCTCATAAAACATGGTGATTTTCAACCCAGGGATTGGGACCCCAAAGGAGTCCCTGGGTGATTTAGGCAATTGTGAGATGTTTGAAGTCACAATGTGTTTTAGTTTAAAAAAAATCTGTTTTGCTAGTGTATCACTGGCCGTGGTTACACCTGTCTTTTCAATGCGATCTCGGTCATCCGATCACGCCAGGCTGCATGAAGTGACAGGTGTAGACGCACAGAGGTCACTTTGTGCTCGCATTGTGTTCGGATCAGCCAGGCCACCTCACGAGGTGGACGAGCTCGCTTTGTGTTCGGAACTCTGACTAGTCTAGACGCAATCAGGCACCTCAAAATGCATACAGCGGGGACATGTCATCAAATCACACCCATTTCCGCGCTTACGCACAGACACGGGGGCGCAAAGGTGAATGTGCTGGCAACACAGACGGGGCTGTAGCTGTTCGCAGATGTGATCAAACGTATGCTTTCGCATACGAAAGTTCAGCAACCAGTCTATGTCAGTAAATGTTTGAAGGACGATGTTTTCCCACCAGTGCTGGCTGCATTCTCGGACCCACATGCTTCTCTCCACAGATGTCGTTGCACCAAGAACCACAATGAATGAGCACATTGTGCGCCGCTGCTGTTGTCTCGCCTTGTACGGGCCCTACCATGACTACACACAATTCTTAACATAAAGTAAAGGAGCATAATCTCCCGCACACCCAGCACCATTTTCAGGGATTGTTGTTATGGTTATTTCAAGTCAGGAGAGACTAATTATACGGAAAAGGAAGATTTATTGTGATAACAAATATGAGAATGTTTGGCGGTAGCTCTGGTTGGGATTGAATGGGTTAGAGGCGAAACCCGCAAACCTCTGAGGAGCAGGAACGTAGGCCGTTCTCCATGGCAGGGTAGATTCGCTGACGACCAACTGCAGCCTGGCACTGGTGGTGGTGGGTAGACGGTGGGGCGCATCCCTGAAATGACAGAGATGGATGCGGCAGATATATATATATATAAAAGGGTGTGGAGGCTGGCCATTGGTTCCTCTGAGGGAGGACGGGGAGTGCCCTTGCTTAAAGGGCTGATTGAATGACGAGCTACGCCAGTGCGGGAGAGCACCTGGAGTAGCGATGATAGTAAGAGATGGATAGGTAGTATTCCTGATTGAATTTACGCTAAGCTTCATTTAAATACTGCGCGGGAACCGGAAATCCGAACACATATCTGGCCAAAGAGCTCGCTAGTGTAGACGCACCACTTGTGTGTTCCGATTAGCAGATTCCGATTACCGAGATCGCATGAAACGACAGGTGTAACCACGGCCACTGACAGTGATCGGGAAGTGATGCATTTTACATGTTCAGAATAAATAGAAAAGGAATTGGGTAGTTAGCATGGGCAGTGATAGCCACCATGGCTGAACAGACAAAGAGCGCCACCTACAGAAACTCAAACTTCAAACTTAACATCATAGTACTGGACACACTAGTGATTGCCAATTGAGTTCAGTGCAAAAACACACACAAGAAAACAAACAAAACAAAATCAAAAAACAAAAGTCTAATTGATTACCACTTTAAGGGATGTAAAAAAATATAATCGTATATTTCTAAAATATTTTTCTTGTTACATGATGATGACTCAAGTGAAATTATTGAAAATAAAAATCATTGTTTGTTTTTCTATTCTATTTCTAATTCCTAATTCATTAACACTGCAATCTATTGGTGTGCTTATGTAGTACTTTACAGGTCAATGGTAGAGCAAGGCACACTAGAGGTTCCATTCCCCGTGGTTGATTTCAATACATATACACTCCCAGTCCTTTAAGATATTTTGGATTTTAAGTGTTCACCAAACGTCATATCTTTGTAACATGTTCTCATTAAGAGTAATAATGATCTGTCTGACTTTAATTTACCTTGAAGACCCACTGCCTCTTCCGTCTACCTGCTGTGGTAATGTCATCTTAGGTCCGAGGTCAATGAACTCTTTGTTGACAGCCATGGCCAGGGATCTCACTGTGTTACTGTTGTTGTCCACCAGGTGAATCTCAGTCAGCGATCCCCGACCTCCCTCATTGTCACAGTACTCACGTACTGCCTGCGCTATAGTCTCAGTGCAGAGCTCAAGGGGGAAGCCAAACATACCAGAGCTGATTGTTGGCAGAGCAATAGTGGAGCAGTTGGTTGCTGCTGCCTGTCTCAGACTTTTTTTAACAGTAAGTTTCAGACATGACACTGCTGTGTTCTTGTCAGTATCAGAGAACCGTGGACCAACTGCGTGGACTACATACTTGCAAGGCAGGTTACACGAATCTGTCATAATGGCATCACCTGTACGTAGATGTCCGTTTTTGGTGATGTAGTCGTCACTGATTTTCTGCAACCGTGGTCCTGCAGCCTTGAGCAGGGCCAAAGCCACGCCCCCAATGTGCTTCAATTCCTCGTTGGCTGCATTGACCACCACGTCCACATTGAAGCTGCAGATGTCCAACATGCTGACCGACACCAGAACTCCACTGGCTGTCTGCACTTTGCAGTAGTTCGACATTCCTTGGACATCTTCATCCTCATAATCCTCCTCCTCATTCTCTTGACGCAGCACCACCACACAGTTTAACCCTTTCATTACTGTAGCCAAGAACCGACTGTCTTGAGACAGGAAATACTTCTTTGCCCCAGGTTTGTCAACTGTGAAGTTGTCAGTGCAGAGATCAGCAGCCAAGTTATGAAAGGAGGCCTTCACTTTCTGGACGTGAAGACGAGCCCCAGAAAGGGTGATTCTTGGCCTCCTGGATTCGAAATTGACTGCCACCTCATTGGCTTTGGCAATACTGGTCCAGTCTTGTGATTTGTTCTCCTGAATGAACTGAACCATGGCACAGGACTTGACAAGGATGGTTTCTTGAACTTGTGAATAATTCACAATAAAGTTCTTCAGACTGTGGCTGACTTCTTTCACTGGCTTAAGGAAGCCAGCCACTGTTATTTTGTCTCTGCTCTCTGGATCGATCTGAATAACCACTGTCTTCTTTGAGGAGTTATAGGTGTCTGAAAGCTGTTGTTTCATATCCATCCACTTGGGAATTCTCAGCACTTCCTGGTCTTCCACATCCAGCATCTGCAGGGACAAAATGTTCTTCACCCTCCTCTCGGCTTCAGAAAGGATACTCTCAGAGTTTCCTGTCAGGAAAACCCCTGTGCCCTCCACACTGTAAATGGCACTTATGCCTTGGGATGTGAACAAGTCCTGAGACATCTCCATGGAGTCGACTGATTTGAGGAAATGTAAGATATGTGGGTTCACATCCAGCAGTCTTTTACGCATCCCCATCTTCCTCTCCAAGATCCAAGATTTTGCCTTATAAACCTCTGCTTCGAGACCCGAAATGGTTAATTTCTTGTTGCTCTCTTGGTAGGAGATAACCATCTCAGGGGAAATGTCAATAATTTTTTTCTGCAACCCTTCCTGCTGCAGCATGTAGAATATAGCAGGGGACACATCCATCACCTCCGAAACACTATTCCTCTGCCGTTCAATCTTACTCATGGTCCTCAGAACAATACTCTCCACAGGATCTTTGATCCGTTTTATGTCTTCAGCCCGGCCCGCCACGGTTAAACACCCCCTGGATTCGTCCAGTACTAGGATGGCATCTTCTTTCACAACCAAACACACCACTTTCTCCGCCACTTTCCATGCAGGAGCGTTTGCTGGACACTCAAAGGCTGTATACTGAGCCAAGAGCTGACGAAAGGCCTTTTGAGAATTGCCCATCCATTCATCCAAATGTCTTGCAGTAAGACCTTTCTGCCTCAACAAGCTCGGGAGAGGGCTGACTTTCACCTCTGGTCTATCCAAGTCCACGCTGCAGAAGTAGCGACTCATCTCTTCATTGATGGTTTCTAACAGTTTCTTCATCAGGAGGAATTTCCAGACAATGTGGTTAACACTCTCTGTGAAGGGATCAGGCATCTTCCATGTTGGTCTTTCATTGCCATACAGGGTGATGCCCAGAGACTCGTAGTACGGATACACCTTGATAGGAATCTGGCACATAACATGGTCTTTTTTCTTTGAAATCCTTTCCACAACTGCAGCAATATGGGGAAAGAGGTTGACAGCAGTAAAAGTGTGATTAGGCAAGTCTTTCAACTCATTTGTGATTAATATTTAATTCAGTGTGAAATTAGAATACACTTTAATGAAAAACGAAAGGTCATATAACAGTACTGTAGGGTTTTTACCTTTAGGGTCATCAAAAGTGACAATGGCAGCCTGTTCCTCTGGGATCATGATGATGTTGACTGGCAGAAGCCAGCTCTTCTCAAAATATAGTTCCAACACCTCTGTAAACGAATACATACATAGTTAAGGCAACTTAACAGGAATACAAACCTGTTAAGTTGAGAGAGAGGGGTGTTCTAAAACATGAAATGGGCCGGAAAGTGAGTTTCGAAAGCCAGAAGTCTCACCAGCAACATGAATCGTAATAAAAATGTCCTGTTTAAATTTGTCAGGATGTCTGTCTCTGCACCAATGTCAATGCAGATTCCTGTACATTTATCCTCCTTGGCAAATAAAAAGATTTTGGAGCATGACAAAGCAGCCAGGTTTGCATGTTTTGGAATGGTGTTTAAGCCTTGTGTCACAGTACCTTTAATCATGGTGGGAGGAAGGCTTTCGACTCGGACACCCTGTGCTTCCTCCAGTAGCCGAGCAGTCAGTCCATGTCTCTGGAGCTTCACACTGTTCTGGCTAGCAGTGAGGAACCTCTCCACATCTACAAAATATACGCTGTTACTCCCCAAGACTGGAGCAATACACTGTATGTGAAGAGTTTTATTCCAAAATGAAATTTCCACAAAATCTATTCTTACAGAACTGGCAGCACAAAGTTAAAACAAATGATATTAAGTGCTTGGTTGACAAAATGACAGCCCCTTTATGGATAGATAGCATATATGAAGCCCTTCATTTTATAGATGTAGAAGAAGTGAAGGTTTTCATTCCAAAATGGTATATATTGGAATGACTTTATTTAGAAAATAAAGTTCTTACTTGACATTCATCACCCAACAGATTGACTTGAGGAGGTGCTTAACTGAAAAAGTCCTCCTGTACTGAAGTTTATCTCCTAACTTGTTTGAGCCACTGTCATAAATGTTAGTCCATCCATGCAATTTATCATGAGAACGCTCCTCCTGTTAGAAACTATATGGGAAGACTGCTGACTGAGGTGATGTACCGGAGCAATTCCAAAACTTTTGGAACTATTTTGCGGTATAAATGACACATTTGTACACATAGAGCCCAGGTTTAAAATACCGGAATTCCCCTTTAAGGGGGAAATACATTTGTGTGGAGCAGCAGGGCCGTATTACTCAAGTCTGATTTTGACTTTGTCCTGCCTATATGAGAATATAAAAAAGGATAATTTTATTATTTGGTTATTTCCCTCAGCAATTCAAACAATTTAAGGGATTTCACCTCTAGCATTGATTATGAATAATGCTAGTTCCTATGGATTAATTACTTGGATGTTGAAGGGTTCAGTACAGAGCTCCTGAAGATAGGTCTACATCTCTGTTCATCCTTAAGAAACTCCTTAATCGTTTGGAAAGAAATGTTTATTGCCTAATCTGGTCTTGGTCTTGAATAAGAATCAATTTGCTCTGGTCTTGATCTTGACTTGGCCTATTTGGACCTGGTCTGGACTCAAGCTCACCCGGACCAGGTCTTGGAATTGACATAGACTCTACTAATGCATGTTGACTGCAGGCTTGTTATTTCGTACCACTGGGATTGTTGAAGGTCACAACTGCTCTGGTTGCCTCCCAGATAATCTCCAGACTGTAGCTGTTCTCGTCCAGGCCTGCGACGTTCTCCACCAGTATTGACAGCAAATCCCTGGTCATGCTTTCTGAGACATTGTCCAACACCACAGCGAAGCTCTGGACAGACTCTGCTTCTAAGACGAGATGAAAAAACACTTCCTTCATACCTGTAAAACTCACTTTTAGCAGTATTGATATTGTGGTCAGACCAATCTCTCCTACATCCTCCCCTTCCCTACTTTCCTCAATCACACCGCTGTCCAATTTCATCTATACACTAATTAGAAGCATTGTGACAATTTTTTGTATTATTTTCTTTTTCCAAATACAATTGAATCCCTTTTTCTAAATCTATGCTGACTCTATGTTCTTCCCAAAGCCAAATTGATGACTTAATTGGATTTCCTGTAATCCAGAAACAGTTCAGTAGCTCAAAGTCGAGTGTCAATCAACTTTGAGCTCGACAAAAATCGACAAAAAATGTTATTTAGCATGTTTATATATGTTTTTAGTATGTAACTATATTTGTTTTTTCCTGATTAGGAACAACTCCATCCTGAATTGTTTCTAGGGTTTGTAATGGTTTAATATGAATGTAAAGCAGGTAATGATGAAAAATACACACACACACGCACTCTGCTTGGTTTTATCCTCTTTGTCCGCTTCATAGGCTTCATTCTCAGGTCCACCTTTGGGGTCACAGGAATCAGAATCTTTGGACAAATCTAAGAAAAACAGAATAATTTTAGTTTGGTTTAACTTTATTTATTCATACATATAAAAATAATGAAACACAGGGAAAAAACATGAGTAAAAAAACTGTTAAGGGCTTACAAAACATATTTTGCCATCCAAAAAAAACACAACAAAAATAAAATAAAGGTTATTATATTGATTTATGGTGTGGACCACGTAACCATGACATCCTGGGACCTTTGTCGCATGTCATCCCTCCTGTCTCCTAACCTTTCCTGTCTCTCTCTACTTAAAGGACAATTCCAGGATTTTTAAACCTGGCCTCTCTATCCACAAAATCGCCTATTATACTGCAAACCATACCATCCTTTTCCTGCAACAAGTCAACCCTCTTGCTTTCATAGACCACCTTTGTCACATTTCCTCGTCCTCTTCCTGCAACAACTCTCGCAAGATTTTTAAAAATCCCAGAATTGTCCTTTAACTGTCCAATGAGGGCAAAGAATGCCCAAAAAGCAAAAAAACAACCAATACATATACTTATACAATACAAATACAAACACCATACAAATAAAAGTTCTCATCCCTTTCCTGCAACTCTATCATCACACCTCAATAGAGAACTAGTCAGTCTTTGGAGGGAATTTTACCTGAGACGTTGTCACTTTTGGGTGGAATCTGGGGAGGAAAACAAGAGAAGATCTAATCACACATAATGACATAATTAGGTTTATTAAGTCTACTGAAAATCTGAAAAAAGGGCGGTATTTGCTGTATCTGCACATTATATCTGTACATAAGATGAACATTCTGCTTTTCTGACAATTGCATTCAAAACATAAATAATGTCTAGTTGTATAGTTTGGTTCACGCTTTCATCCAAAGCAACTTACAGTTCCAAAACAGAAAATCAATAACGTGTGATTCCAGTGGGAATCAAACCCTCAACCCTAGTAGTGTTACGGCATTGCTCTATTGAGCTACAAAGGACCAGGGTTTGACTGATATGGGATTTTGACAGCTAATAGCAATACCAATATTTTGGACTGAAGCTTAAGAGACAATATTTTATGCAGATATTAAGTATGTTTAGATTTGACTGTTTTCATGCCAAAAACAATTCAAGTATTCACATTTTTTTCCGTTTTTTACTAGTTTTCTTTTTATCAGGGTGAAAAGCCTCTGAAACATTTATACCATCATGGACACTAAAACTCTTCATTGATGAAATTATGTTAGGATTAGCAGCTCTTTGACCCCCCCACCTATTCAATGGTTTGGAGGAACCTCCTGATATTTAATGAAGGCCAAAATCGGCCAACTATATCGGCAAAATGGTTCAATAAGTAAATGTTTTACTTACATCTATAAAGAAGGTTCCTTATGTACTTTCAATGGTTAATGAATACTTAGATACTGAGCTCTAGATAATTTACTTAGAGCAGGTTGCTGTGCCAACCAGGTGAATATGCTGGGAGCAGAGAAATACCTCGCCCTGTCATAATGCAGCATTGCGCACCAAAACAGCCAATCAGCAGAAGATATGCTTGGAACGCAGAGCTTTCTCGTTCAGGTTCAACTTCCTTTTACTGCCACACAGCCGTAAACAAAACCACAATAGATAGACGGTACAAAGTGCAGCAGTATTGTCACGTAATCCACATCTAAATTGACAGGAGGAGAAACCAAACCTTTCATTTCACTATACATCCTGTATGTACATGTGACAAATAAAGTTCTTGGATTTTGACCGTGTTCTGACAACCTGTCAAAAAAGGAGCTGATGACTCAATTTCAACCAGTCATTAAAATAACAAAACAGACAGGATAACTCTCTGTACAACAGGATATCTGTCTACTGGTATGACAATTTTCCATAGCAACTAACCACAACTAAACAGATAGTACACCAATAAATATCCTTTACTTACTGATTGAGAGAACAGATGCAACTTCACACTTTCTTTCTCCAGGATAACTTCATGGTTTTCCCTCGAAAGGACTCTCTCTCTCACTGGAATAAAAATAATTGTGTATTGATTACTTTTACAATTGCAAATCATTCCCAGCTCGTGTTTCTTAAAAAAGAAAAGATCAGGACCTATAACTTGTAACACTGAATGAGCCATTATGAACGAGCTCTATATTATATTTTACAGTAGAAAGACAAACAAAATATCATTAAGTACAATAAAGTCACTATAAACTCTGACTACCACACACACTATAAGTCCCGACAGAAATATTATCATTATATATCAATGTAGTGATATTGAAGATAATAAAAAAGTATGACGAGTAGGATTTGACCAATGTGGGTTTCTGAAAGCTGATATTTGGATTGAAGCTGCTGATGGACGGTGTTCGGTACCAATATTCAATGTTCTTTTACCATTTTCATGACACAAAATATATATAAATTATATATATATAAAAATATAATACTATTCAGTGTTTTCCCCAGAATTTTATTTTTGTCGCAGTGACAAGCCTCTGAAACAGCATTTAGACTCTGCACTGAAACCCAGAATGCTACTACTACTACTAATAATAATCCATCCATTATCTATCACCGCTTATCCTGTTCAGGGACGGGGGGGGGGGGGGGGGGGGGCTGGAGCCTATATCCCAGCCGACATTGGGCAAAAGGTGGGGTACACCCTGGACTACTACTAATAATATTAACAACAACAACAACAACAACAACAACAACAAAAATAATAATAATACTATAATGTGCATGAATCAAAAATGCATCAAAGAAACAGTTCAGGTAGGCCTTCCCATTGACAACCAGTGTAGTATTGGTCAATTTTCCAATACATAATCAATCAAACTGCATCATATCCATCTTATCAGAGGTGGACGACACTGACTGGACCAGATCCCATTTCAAATAAAAAGTTAAATAAACTTTAAATAAAAGGACAATATTGGCCTGAAATAATGGTCTAACCTTCCAGTCACTATAACCTCAATATTGAGTACCACTGACACACTATAAGACCGAATCCTAATTCTCATTTTCACCTCTGCGGCTTCGGCTTGGCCCTTCGTCTTGGCCCTCGGAACAGAGTCACCAGGGGTAGTGGTAGAAATCTCTCCCTAAGAAATGGGACAACCCTTCAAGACCCTGATACGTCATCGATGACGTTTACATAAACAGACGGGACGAGTCTGTTTATGTAAACGTTTACGCTACTAATCGATCAAACAAGTCATCAAATAAAAAAGACCACTGCTTCATTACCAGTCCACTTCATGACAG
Organism: Hoplostethus mediterraneus; assembly: GCA_034670385.1. Classification (NCBI taxonomy): domain Eukaryota; kingdom Metazoa; phylum Chordata; class Actinopteri; order Trachichthyiformes; family Trachichthyidae; genus Hoplostethus; species Hoplostethus mediterraneus. Next base: position 4,212 of record JAXDDW010000275.1, on the reverse strand, counting down.
AATAGCGTTAGCGGTGCTCTGTAGTCTAGCACGCCGCTCCTAACGTTACCCTGCCAGTCTGCACTGGTATTAGAGGAGCCGTAACAAGTGCAGCAACTTCGCTGCTGGACTATATGTCCTATTTGCATTTACACTGCATTTACACTAGTCTATTAACAACTTTTTAAGAACAAAAGCATGAAGAGTGGGCCTTGGTTTTAGTAGTTACATCAGCATAATCACCTTCCTCTGATTTGAAGTAAACAGTGGCTCTTCCGGCGCCGTTATCTGTCACTTGGACTCGGCAGTCGCCTCCGTTTGATTTCTTCTTGCTCTGAAAATACAGCTGAAGTTTATTCTTTAAGGTTTTGGACTGGGCGGCGGTCCACCCGCCCTGCACGGTGACCGGGTATTCGTCCATTCTCTTCGCTCCTAACGAGAAAAAACGACTGGCGGACTTCTACCGAGCCAGGCTGCAGCGGTCTGGTTTCACTTTCGTTTCTCAACTGAATCACAGCGGGAAAGTAAGTATCGGAACCTCACATATCCTTTGCCTTGTAGATTCCGGTTCTCACACTTTTGTGTATGATGTCATGGACCACTTAATAGAAATAAATATAAAGTAGCCAATGACATTTCTGGAAGTGGCCTATCACATATTTGGCCATAACAGTGCTTGCTCTTTCAGTTCACTGCTCTCTATATATTGCACTATCGTTTGTATTACTGATTTTACTGAATTTATCTATTTTATTGTCTATTGATTTTACTGAATTTATCTATTTTATTGTCTATTTTATCTATTTTACTGTGAAGCACTTTGGGCTGCAACTCTTGTATGAAAGGTGTTATACAATAAAGATTATTTTTATTATTATTATTATTATTATTATTATTATTATTATAAATTATTTACCTTCGTTTCCAATCTCCACTAAACTTGATACATACAGTTCTGGTCAAGATTATTGGTACATTTGCATTTTATGCAGATAATGTGCACACTGTAAACCCCAACTTTCAACTTAAACATTTGAGTGACCAGGTTGTCAAGACAACAAAGACAATAAGTTAACTCAACAAAATTTTGCCATTTGATTCAACTCCAACTTCGTTCAATATTACTTGAAATCTTTAGTTGACTTAACTTAACCACCAGTCAATATTACTTACATTTATTAGTTGGTTAAACTTCAATAACATTCTAAGTTACTTAAATTTCTTAGTTGATTTAACTGCAACACTAGTCAGTTGTACTTAAATGTATCAATTGATTAAATTTAAACCCCTATCAAGAGTACTTAAATGTATTAGTTGATTTAACTGTAATACTAGCCAGTTGTACTTAAATTTACCAGTTGCTTAAATTTAAACCCCATCAAGATTACTTACATTTTCTAGTTGATTTAATGTTTATTTTAGTTAAAGGGTAATTCCGGGATTTTTCAACCTGGCCTCTATATCCACAAAATCGCCTATCATACCACTAAGTACATCCCAAAAGTTTGGAGTTGCTCCAGTAGATCGGCTCAGCCGGCAGTCGCGAAACAGGGGCTCAATGGCTGCAATGTAATCCAGCGGGCATGTCAATGCGGTCAAAGTACGTCCACTAAAAGTGCTTGATTTTGCCACTGACAGGCTCAGATTGTTATTCGTGTGTCTGACAAGTGTCTGACAACATTACTGAAAGGATCGCTACAGAAATAGACCTTTTTTAACCAGAAATAGACCTTTTTTTAACAACAACTCTGAACTCTCAACTCTGACAAAGGTGGTCTATGAAAGCAAGAAGGTTGACTTGTTGCAAGAAGAGGATCGTGTAAACAACCATCCTCTTCCTGCAACAAGTGAATAATCTTGCTCCGAAACTTTTGCGATCTACTTAGCGGTGTGATAGGTGATTTTGTGGAATTACCCTTTAACCTCTAAACATTTCAGATTTACACAGTACCTATAAAGATTTAATGATATACATTCATCTGGATGCTTACATCAAATTTCATACTGGCTTGCTAAGCAATTTTCAACAGAATAAATGACTAGTCTTCACCCCAGACATTTAATACTACCTAATGACTATCACTGCCCAACATTTTTTAAATTTATACTGAAGATGAGCAGACTTTAGGAACCACAAACACTGTGATGCAACTCCAATCTGTTTAATAACATTCAGACATTCCTTTGGAACATTTAGAATTAAAAGCTGAATCATCCAGCAATTGGATATTAAAGAAACTGTCTGATCAAATTACTTTTCAATACGGCCATTGTGTTGTGTGTATATAGAGAAGACTCAGCAACTCCTTTCAGCATGAAGCCAATTCACAGATATCCACTGTCTTCCATCATCTTCCGTGTGTGACATTACTGATACATCACATACTCAGTGAGTGTCAAAAATGGATGAAGCATGCTATAAAAATGTTAAGAAAATACATTCTAGCAAAAATTGATAACATTTGAATCAAAGCAGCTATGGAATGCAATATCTGTACGCACAATCCACGCATTACATCCTGACACACTGAGGATGCAATGTGGAAGTGATGTCTGGCTGAACAGGAGTCCCTATTACTCTTTGTAATAAAAGAAAGTTAAGACTACCAACAAATATCAAATAGTAAAATCTGTACTAGAAAATCTGTACTTAAATCCCTTTTCTGCCCAAATTCTTTAAATGACAATCAACAATTAGTTTAGTTACTGGCCTAATAGATAGATAGATGTACTTTATTAATCCCAAGCTGGGAAATTGCAGAGAAAGATTTGACCCCGACGTAATACTTAATGTGTTATTTAATGCATCTAATTTAGGTATCAATCCTAAAAAACAAATTCTTCCAATCAATTTTAAAACTGACAATTGAGTGACTACATATTTTGCAGTGTGATGATATCTTTGTGTCAACATGAAAAATGAACAGATTTGTAGGCATTCAACAATTTGCAGTTACAAATAGAGCATCAAAACTTGAAAACTTTGCAAAAATATATTTTCAGTTGTAAATGTCAACAGTAACCCCCCTCCCCCCGGCTTTAGCTCTGCTTTAAGCTTACATGGTCTATCTCAAGAGTCTGTTTCTCAAGCCATGAACCATTGCAGAGCATTGCCCTCCACCAATGCCCATGAGCACCTTCTGCATGACTTCAAATGTGTACCTAAGGCACCTGGGATAGTCAATGTTGAGTGTGAAGAGGAGACCCATCAGTACTGCCACAGGTCTTGGAAAATCACTGAGGGATGGAGAGATGTGGAAGAATTTATGTACCTATGTATCTTATGATTATGTATCTTATCCTTATTTCTCTCTCCCTTCTACATGACATTCACCAATCATGTTACAACAAATCACATCAGTTCACCAATCATATGACAATCATCTGACAGTGATATAATTTCTAGTTACATATGCATGAGTCTTCTCTTAATTTGGTCCTTCCTCTTCTTGACGTGTTGATCTTCCGATTGCAGGTTACTCCCCGTTGCTGCTGGAAAGTACCTGTCCCAAGACTTGTCGATCAGTTTTTTTACTTCCCTATTTTGCCTGATCGTTGTTTATAAACAACAAAAACATTTGTTGTTTCTCTAAACATTTGTTACGTGCCTGTCAGTCTATCATGATTTGTTACATTTTCGTTATAACATGAATAAACATATTTCATTTCCATTACATGTTTAATGCTGTTGATTAGGTATAACATGATATCACAATATATGCGTTAGCTGTTTATGGCATTCTTTCCTTACTCTGATTTAAACATCCCTGTCTTTGCCCTTCCGAACACGCTTAGGTTCTTTCTTAGGCTTTTCGTCATCATCTTCTTCTTCTGATATTTCAATTTGATAATCACCTTCTTCGATGAATGCTTGCTTCGAAACCTCTTCTGGTTGGGCCTGCTGCTCTACCACCTTTCTTGCCTAAACATTACTTCCACAAGGGTCGCCATCCCTTTGGCTGTTTCTTCAGTTGGATCCACACTGCCTCTTTTCGGTGTGGGCCATTGGTCGATCAGGTCGCTTCTTTTGACGTCCATTGTAAAGGACCCTGTCGCCTTTATAGGGACAATCCCGCTTGGACCTGGGCGCTCCCTACTTGGACCTGGAACTTCGTGGCTGAATGGTGGCACTTGCCTTATGGGTGCTGATGCTGGTCGTTCAAGTGCTATGTACTTAGGGGGTGCAACCACTGAGGGTTTGTTGGGCTGTGGGACGGAGAAATCCCCCCCTTT